>MU742972.1:7153-106265 GCA_026770625.1 Nicotiana glauca
GTAACTCGAATCAACAAGGATCTAAGATCGGACAATTGGACGTTGATCGGAACCTCATCGGCGACCTCGTCGGACGACACTCAAAGACGGAACTTAACAAACCTCTAGCTTGCGGGAAAGCTGGAAAAAGACGATGGCAGTGAGGCTGGTGATTTCGTGGTCGTGGTGGACGTGACAGTGATCGGTGAGACTAGCTGACTGATTTGTTGGGTTGGGGTCGTTGGTGTGACAGTGAGGTTGAAGACGAAGCAGCTCAAGAGACAGCTATGGTCGTTTGGTTCACTGCTGGTCAGAGAGGACGACTGGTGGTCGACGGACATGTGAGGGGGTCGTTTTTGAGTATGGTCGAGGAAGGCTGGTGGTGTTGGCGAAGACAATAGGCTGGTTCGACACATTAGCTTGGTGATGTCGCTGGTTAACGACAAAACAGTCTCAACGTGAGGTGGGTTGTGTGGTTACTGGTTTCGACGGAATTGGGAGGCCAACTGGTTGGGTCTGGTGGCAATGGCTGCGAGTCTTGGTGTTCGTGAGGGAGCTGGAGACGCCGCTGGTGGAGCTGGTTGTTTGGGATGACGTGGGGGTGGTGTGTGGCTGGACGTTGCAGCTCAAGGTTTTTTCTTGTAGTTTTTGTTAGGGTTTTTGGTCTTCTTCAAAATGAAGAAGACGATCAACAGTAGCCGCTCCTCCCTTTTTATTTCAGGCGTTATGCCCCTCTATATATAATAAAATGTATAGGTCTAGGGTTTTTAGGTGGGAAAATGGGTTTAGTTTTGGGTATTGGGCTTGGGTTGTTATAGGCTAGGTCCGAATTTTGGGCCTAAAAATTGATCGTTTGAACCCAAATGTTATTCCTTCCCCACAACCGTGAATAAAACACGATCTTATTTAATTAATTCTACGTAGGCAAAATAAATGTTAAAATGAGACTGACAATTAAAACAAAACTATTTTTTGTATTTTTGAAATTATATAAAGATAAAAATAAGGTCCTATTGTTATTATTATATTTTTTTTTGTATTTTTCAAGATTATATTAAAATAAAAATAGGTTCAAAGGAACATAGCTCTCTAAAAATATCTAATACATGATTAAAATAGAGTAATATGCAACCATTTTGTATTTTTTTATTTTTATGATGAAAATAAATTAAAGAAGTCAAAAATAATTGAAATAGTTATATTTGGCCTAAATTAAATATTTATATGCTAAAAATGGATAAAATTTTGGGGAGGGTTGAAAATCACATGTCAACACTTGGTACATGCTCTATGATGTGGAAATAATTAGAAATTGTTGTCTCAGTGAATTGATCCTTATAGAATCTGATAGCTTCTTCTGCAATTTGTTCATCATCTTCTATCCAGTTATCCAAATTGTTCTTGATCCTTTTCAACTGTAACTTTTTCCTTCTGCCTTTCACTTGAACATGAAAGAACTTAGTATTTCTATCCCTATCCTTGAACCATAACATCCCTGCTTTTTGTTTCCAAAACTCCTCTTCTAATGCCAAATATCTAATCATTTTTGCCCGTACCCTCTGCAGTCTTTCTCTATTCATCTAAGTAGGGAATGCTTCAAATTGCCTCTCATGCACCAAGACCACCTCTTCTAAGGTTGAAATCTTCTAAAAAATATCACCAAAAGTTTCCTTACTCCATTTTGAGAGAACCTTCTTCAATTTCTTCAGCTTGTGATTGAAGAGCACAAAGGGGTTGGCACTAAAGTCTATTGTCCAATTCTCCCTCACCATTGATTTGAAAGTGTCATGTTTTGTCCAGAAATTTAGGAACCTGACTGGCTTCTTAATAGGATGGGCTTCTATATCACACTTCAACAACATGGGGCAGTGGTCTGATCCAATCTTGGACAGATGTGTAACTTCAAACCCTGGAAAGGTTTGCTGCAGTTCCATGTTTCCCAAACACCTGTCCAGCCTTTTAAATATGCAGTCATCTTCTGATCTTCCATTCCACCAAGTGAACATGCTCCCATTAAATCCCAATTCTGAAAGATTATAGGTGTTGATGCAATGCCTGAAATCATCCACCTCATTTAAATGCACAGGCAGTCAACCAAATTCTTCCTTCTCATCCCAAATAATATTAAAATCACCTCCCACCAACCAAGGAGATGTCATATCAGTAGCCATAGCAGAGAGGGAGTCCCATAGTTCTATCCTTTCAATTGCATCACATTTGGCATAAACCAATGTGACAATGATCTCTACATGAGTTTCAGTATGAAACAGCTTCAAAGTCAATTATTGCACCATGTTATAAAGAATTGTAACCTCAAAAACTTCATCAATAAATGCCCAGATCTTATTTGAGACATTCACCACAGCCAGAGCCATACCTATTCTTGCCCTATATCTTTCCACTTTGTTGGATTGTTGCATAGGCTCTAAAATTCCAATGAATTCAAAATAATGTTGCATGTGCATTGTAATCAGCCTCTCAAATGCTTGCATAGTATTCACTGACCTTACATTCCAGATTATGGCATCCATTAGAGATTTTGGTTTTTGAAAAATGTTCGCCTGGTTTGAACTCCTCCTGCTATTGCATTTGAAGTCTCTTTTGTTTGTTTTCTTCTACCTTTGGCTGCAAATTTGGCCTATTCAATATGCCTAGGTGAAAGATCCCCTTGTTTGGAAACATTGAGGAAGTTTTGGATTGATGATTCCTCATCTATCTCCCTACCTGTTTGCTTTGCATGATCTAGCTGCTCATCTACCTCCCTAGTCCCTTTTGGCACCACAATTTTATCAGCTTGTGGAATGGGGACAACAGGTTGGTCGCTCTACATGTTACTGGTCTGCAGTTGTGCAGAATTCAATGGAACAGTAATTCCAGTTGACTCCTGCAATTTTCTTTTTTGCTTGTCATATGCTATTTCAGCTTCCTTAATATTGGCATTAACATTATTAACACCTACATTTCGTACAGATCCTCCCAGATCAATATTATCAATGTTTCTCTCTTGAACATCTATTGCTTCTGTAGAAATGTCCTTATAACTATGCTGATTCCCTTTGATATTTTCCTGTTCCTTGAGAGTTACTTCAGGCTTATGACCTTCCTTGTTATTCTAATTCCCATTGCTATTTTGCTGATCATTGGCATCAATTCCCTTATTTTTTAAGCTTTGATCTATAAAAGATCTTGTACCCTTAGCTTTATCATTTACAGTTTGATCCTCATCCTCCATTGTATCTCCTCCAATTTCCTCCCCACTTTACATTCCATCTGGAATCTCTCCCTCCTCTGCATCTTCTTCTGTTTGATCTTACCATAATCTGCCTCCAGTCCACTTAACCTTTTCATTGCTTTTGAATATTTCAAACTCTGTGTCCAGAATGTTATCATTATCCAAATTGTTAGCTAAATTTTCCTCCACTATAGTTTCCTGAATAGGTACCTCTTGCACTGATGCGTTGGTTGCAACAACATTGTCTTTAAAAGCCCTTTGAACCCATGCTACAGTAGACTCCTTATTTTGTTGATCAGCTTCCTTTTTTTTATTACTTCTTATGTCTTCTCTATCTCCTTGTTTGTTGGTCACTACCAGATTAGAACTAGCAGCTGGCATCACATGTAAATTCTTTTTTCCTTCTTTTCCTCCCTTATCAGTCCCAGGGGACTTAGAGATAAGTTCTACTGGTGCAGGATTCAACTTACCATGATCCTTTGGCTTAGGCCTAATAGTTTTATCAGCTTGTTCCTCTACCAAAGCCAGCTGATTGTTTGCATTATCTTCACCGTTATCAATCTCCAAAATAGCAAATTTATTATTTGTCTACACCTGTTGAGGCACTACTGTATTTTGTTTCTCAACTGGAGCAATTTCTTTCCCAGTCTTGGTTACTTCTTCAATGTGTTTGCCTTTGCCTTTAACACGTTTGTCCCTCGCCTCTTTCCTTTGTGCACCTACATTGCCCACAATTCTACCACTTGACAGAATCATCAAGGGAGCATTATTCTTAGCATTTTCTTTATTACCCTGCACTTCACTATTAGGAACTACCTGATTCTCCTCTTTCTTATTAGCTATAAGTTCAAGATGAATTCTCCAACATTCCATCATATCATGACCTTGTAATTTGCATTCCTTACAGTACTTAGGTAGGTAATCATAGTTGATGTTCACCCACTCAGTTCTTATGTCCCCAAAAGCTTCATTCACTATATCCATCCTCACCTTCTTAGGAAGCTCAGCTAATAAATCAACTAACACCTTTACACGTGCACAACTAGGTCTAGTCTTATTCACAGTTGCCTGATCGAGTGCAATGGTTTGCCTACAGCTGAGGCTAAGGAAAATAAGCATTCCTTAACAAAATAAGTAGGTAACAAGTTTGGGAATGAGATCCAAGCCACTACCTTAAGTGTTTCTTCTCCTGCTTTGAATTTAGCCTTATAAATCAATGATCTCAATTGATACTCCTCCTCATACTTATCTTTGACATAGTATACACCTTTCGACAAAAAATCAATAAAAATTTTCCATAGAGAGAACCTAATCAACACATGCCTCTCATGTAAGTATCCAATATTGCACTCACCTTTGATGCCATATTGAATAGGAACAATGCGACATAACTCATTAAGTTCAGGCCATCCATACAAAAATTTGCACACGACTGCATATTGTAGTCCTTCTATCATATTCATATGTTTAACTTTAGCCTCAGTAAAGCAAATAGTTAGTTGTCCTTGAAAGAATTGGGCACGTCGAAGAGGTATAGGATTAACTATTGCATTGCGATCATGCATGGCAATAGGGTTCGACGATGGCTTCACAGCTTTAGCATAATCCATGGGTTATGGGGTGTTATTTGTTATCGTAGAGGGCTGGGTGATTTTGGGGGGTAGTTGGGGAGGTAACCCAGCCACAGTAGGTGGCCGGCCACAGTAGGTGGCCGACCACCGGCCGGATTGGCTATGGTAGGGTTGTGAGCTTTCTATCTCTAAATGCACATAAAATTGCCAGAGTCTCTCACTCTAAAACTAGCGCACACTTTTTTCGTGGACCCGCGGTTATAATGAATTATAACCTCAAACACTTCATCAATAAATGCACAGATCTTAATTGAGACATTCACCATAGCCTGAACCATACCTATTCTTGCCCTATATCTTTCTACTTTGTTGGATTGTTGCATAGGCTCTAAAATTCTAATGAATTCAAAATGATGTTGCATGTACATCGTAATCAGCCTCTCAAATGCTTGCATAGTATTCACTGACCTTACATTCCAAATTATGGTATCCATTAGAGATTTGTGTTAGCATGATTTTCTTTACCTTGGTTCTGTGTATTAGCATAATTTTCTTTCCTTGATTCTGTGTGTTAGCCTGTTTACCTGATTCTTCTTAATCTCTCGTAGTCACCATGCTTCGAATATATTCTGCTAAATCTTTAGCCTAATTATATCACCTCTATATGATTGTGTTTGCTCGTTTTTTGTTTTTTTCTGTCTATATAGCTGACCTTGTTTGTTTGCTACTCCTATTCATTCATCTCTATTTATATGTTGAGAATCAGAATCATGACTCCCCTATTATTGACTCTAATTTTCCTTAATTGATGGTGATTGAAAGATCCTCTTTTAAAGCCCTAAAAGCTTTACCTTGTCTGTGTAAATTAACTGATTTCATTACCTCATCTACTCTGGTACTTTATTTTATTTAGTCTTTCCTTAATTGGGTTTTCCTGAATTTGGTCCTAATTGACTACTTTATGCCTACTAAACCTTGACCCCTTCCTTATTTAATCATGCACTGATTCTTCTTCCTGCCTTGTATGGTACTGAATCTTTATGTTTGATCTTGATTCCCTTAATGAAGGGAGTACTTTCTTGATTCTCTAATTGACTGATTTTAAGTTCTTAAATTAGTATACTGGCATACTGCTATGATTTTTACCTTATTCCACTGCCTACTTTCAACTATAAATACCCTAAGTCTTTCATTAACAAGAGAGGGATACTTGGCTTTCAAAAATTCCTCTCTTTTTAAAAATCTATGTTCTCCCCTCTTCCTTGTTTTATTTGCTACTATTAGCTAGCTACAAGCCAAGGCTAATTTAAAGCCTCAACAACAACATGCTTCTTTTCTTGTTTCAGTTTCTATTATTTCTAGTCTGTTTCTACTTGTGGTTTTGTTGTGAAACCTGTATTTGATTACATTACTAGCATGCTATTATGTCTCCCCTTCCCTTTAGATTAATATATTCCCTTATGTGTGTTTCAAAGCATGTCTTGTCAATTATCTTTTATTTAATGGATATTTACCATCTTATGAATCCCAAATCCCTATCTTTATCTCTTTTATTATATGTGTTTATGTTCTCCCAGATTGGTTTGTGATTATGCCAATTTCAACTATTCCTGAGCATGTCCAAACAAGTCCTAATACCATTGCTGGGGTTATGTGTTTGCGGTCAAATGCCTGTGTATCCCCAAACCCTTTGAACCTTCTGACTACTTAATCCATTTGGATTCTATATGTGATCATATCCATAGGGAACTTTGATGCAACTAGACTCTGATTTGTCTATGAAAATGAGGCTTGAAAGACCATTAGAGGCTTTGGGAAACTTGGGCCTAATTGCAGGCGCTCTATAGAATTGCTTCTTGATTTTCCCTTTTACTTATGTAATTCATTTATTGGCCTGTAATAATTTGTAAATAGATATTTGGGGTATTTAGTAAAAGGGTGGGTAGATGCATACTTTGTGGGGTAATATGGGTAGAAATCCTGCTCTTAGGATTGTACTTTTCAGATATGCCTAGAAAACATGTCCATAGGTTTCTATTCCTGTTGAATCTGATTGCCTTTTTGCATAATAGAATCATGCCTATAGGATTCCACTTCTAATTTTATTTGCATCATATAGAGATCATGCCTATAGGATTTCACTTCTAATTTTGTTTGCATTGAATAAAAATCATGCCTATAAGGCCTTCACTTTTAATGTCATTTGCATCAGATAGAAACCATGTTCATAAAGTTATGCATTTGTCATGTTAGAAATCATGTTTCTAGGTTCCAAGTCATCATGTCTTAAATCAATTCAAATATAGATACCATGTCTAGAGGGCTTAATTCCGATTCAGTTCTTATAAGTCTCTCCTTATGTTACTGCAAGTTGATTAAAACCAGTAGTACGCCTAGATACCATGCTGATAGGGATTTCTATTTTTAATTAGGTTGGATAATCTAATTATCCTAATAAATCAATTATATTCTGCCTAGTTTACTTCTTAAACACTGGCCTTATTAAGTGATGACATTTCCTGAAACTAGTTCTTTCAAAATTGCTTTAATCTTGTTAGATATCTTGCATATAGGTATTAAAGGGGGTCTATTTTGAAGACATGTTTGTTTCTGCATTAATATAGACACAATATACTGCATATAAGCAAGCCTTATGGCATTTTCAAAACCTGCATTTCCCTAAAGTTGTTTCCGTCGTTCAACGTTTCTGATTCTAATAAGTTGTTAAAGATGAGTCTCTAGGCAACTACTAGGTTATAACTTCTTGATCTAAAAGTGGTCTATTTCTGCATAATCACTTAGAAATCCTGATTAGGACTTTGATTAATGAAGACCTTAATTGTGCTTGAGACGTGTTGTTTGTATGTATGTCTGAGGAGGAAACCGTGAGCCTCTTAATTGCTCCCATTATGTGAAAGTCCTAAATACTTTTGACTTTCGCCTTAGATTTTTGCCTTTAAAAAATTAGAGGTACGTCTAGAACCACCTATAGGTAAAGGTCCTAACTCCCTCCATGACCGTTAAGAAGGGATGGATAGCAGCACGCAATAGGTATCATTGACTAAACACTCACTTTGCATGACCAATAAGGGGATGGAAAGGGTAGACATGGGATATGATGACTACGCATTAATGTCATGTGTAGCCCCTCATTCAGGAGTGTCTACCAGACATTGTGTGGAGTGATCCTATTGGATAAACAACCTAGGACCCCTCCTTGCCCAAATCCTCTCCTTATCTAACATTTGTTTTATAATTTATTCAAACCTTTATTTCACTACTTGAATTGTTCAAATGTGCTTTACAAACAACTTATTTGATTCAACTATTTGTATAGACTAACTTGTGAATATAAGTTCTGTCGAGACCCACATTTGTGGACCAAGAGGGGTGCCTAACACCTTCCCCTCAAGGTTACTTCAAGCCCTTACCCTAATCTCTGGTAATGCGAACCAACCCAAGAGTTAACTACTCTAGGTGCCCTAACGCACCTTAATTCGTTAGGTGATGACTCTTCAAATACCCAATTCCCAAAAGGAAAATGAGTCATTACACCTCGTGAATTTCAAAACCGAGTCTGCTCCTCATAGAGGGAAAAAGGGGGCGTAACAACCGGTCCTTCCCAAAGAAACCTAGATTTGATGTGTAAATTTCATGGCACGCATGGTCACAAAAACGAGGATTGCAGGAAATCAAAGGATGAGGTAGCCCTTCTATTCAATGAGGGCCACCTTCGAGTGTTCCTCACTGATCGAGCCAAGAACCATTTCAGAAACAGAAACGCCAATAAGAAAGATGAACAGGAGGAACCGCAACATGTCATTCATATGATCGTTGGTGGGGTAGATATTCTGTAAGGGCCTGTATTTAAACGCACTAAGGTGATGATTACTAGGGAGAAGCGGACCCGGGATTACGTGCTTGCGGGTTCCTTATCATTCAACAATGAGGAAGCATAAGGGATTTCTCAACCATACAACAATCATATAGTAATTTCTATCTTATTGAATAAAGTTCAAGTGAAGCGTGTTTTAGTGGATCCAGGTAGTTTGGCGAACATCATCTGATCGAGGTCGTGGAACAACTCGGTTTACAAGATCAAATTATGCCCGCAACTTGGGTCTTAAATGGTTTCAACATGGCCAGTGAAATAACTAAAGACGAGATTACTCTACCGATAAACATGGCTGGAACCATTCACAATACCAAGTTCCACGTGAACGAAGGCGACATGAGGTACAATCCCCTACTTCAGAGGCCTTGGATCAATAACAAGAAGGCAGTTCCCTCGATTTTTCACCAAATGATGAAATTCTTAATGTCAGATAGCGTGAAAACAATGTACGGGGAGCAGCATGATGCGAAGGAAATGTTTGCAGTTGACGAGGTAAGACCAATATCAACATTATCGGAAAGTTCGAGCATCAAAGGTAAATAAGAAAATAAATAGCAATCATAGCCACCAGCCTCGACCGAATGGGGAAAGCAGGAGATAGAAAAATAAGAAGAAGAGGACTTTCTGACTCCTCGAACCTTTATAGTACCTGAAGACTCCGATGCCACCAAATTAATAGTCGAGGAGCTGGGACAGGTTATATTTATCGAGTATCTACCTAAGCGAAAGGTATACCTGGGAACGGGGTTAACCTTCGAAATCATAAAAAACATGGATTGCTTTGCTTGGCCCAATTTAGACATGACAGGATCCACCGGAGATAACAACGCATCAGTTAAGCCTTGATCTCGGGTTCAAATTGGTGAAACAAAAGAGAAGGCCCCAGTATGAGGTAAAGAATGCATTCATAAAGGACGAGGTAACTAAAATTCTCAAAATATAGTCCATTCGTGAGGTAAAACACCCCGAATGATTAGCCAATGTAGTCGTAGTCCCTAAAAAGGGGAAAAACTTAGAATGTGTGTAGATTACAAGATTTGAATAAGGCGTGCCCAAAAGACTCTTTTCCACTACCAAACATTGATCGAATGATCGATGCCACGGCTGGCCACGAGACCCTTACCTTTCTTGAAGCCTATTCAGGGTACAATCAAATTCAGATGAGCCTGGAAGACGAGGGGAAGACATCATTTATTACTAAGTATGGAGCATATTGTTACAATGTAATTCCCTACGGGCTAAAAAATGCATGAGCTACTTACCGACGCCTAGCAAATAAGATGTTCGAAGAAAAAATAGGTAAGTGAATGGAAGTTTATATAGATGACATATTAGTTAAGTCCCTGCATGCAGAGTACCATTTGGCTCATTTGCAGGAAAAGTTCGAGATTTTTGAGGATGCATGCAGAGTACCATTTGGCTCATTTGCAGGAAAAGTTCGAGATTTTTGAGGAAATATAACATGAAATTCAACCCCGAGAAATGTGCTTTCAGGGTCGGCTCTGGTACATTCCTAGTCTTCATGGTGTCAAACCGAGAATCAAGATCTACCCCAATAAAATCAAGGCCATCGAAGACATCACCATCGTGGACAACGTAAAAGACGTGTAGAGACTAACTGGGTGGATAGCTACTTTAGGCCGATTTATTTTGAGGTCATCGGATTGAAGCAACTGATTTTTCTCTTTACTCAAGAAGAACAATGATTTCACCTGGACCACAGAGTGTCAACAAGTATTAGAGGAATTAAAACAATACCTATCGAGCCCACCATTACTTCACACCACAAAGGAAGATGAGAAACTCTACTTATATTTGGGCGGTGTCAGAAATCGCGGTTAGTGGTGTCCTAGTTCAAGAAAACCAAGGTACGCAATATCCCATTTACTATTTAAGCCGAACATTAGGGGAAACAGAAACTAGATATCCACACTTAGAGAAATTAGCACTTGCACTAATAAGCGCTTCTAGAAAGCTGAAACCATACTTTAAATGTCACCCCATATGTGTGTTAACCACTTACCCACTTTGTAATATTTTGCACAAACTCGAACTTTTGGCTCGATTGTCCAAGTGGGCCGTCGAACTCAGTGGTTACAATATCAAGTATCAACCCCGAATAGCCATCAAGTCTTAAATTTTAGCGTACTTCATGGCCGATTTCCCGCCAGCCCTCGTACCCGAAGTTGAAAAGGAGCTTTTGTTAAAATCTATCACATCATTGGGGTATGAACCCTTTTCACAGATATCTCTTCTAATGTAAAGGGGTCCGGGCAAGGCATCATTTTGTAGCCACCCATATGTAATACTATTAGGCGGTTTATCAAAACTTCTCGGTAGACTAACAATGAGGCCGAGTATGAGGCCACGATTGTAGGTTTGAGCTAGCTAAAGGCTTGGGGGCAAAAGTCATTGAAGCCAAATGTTCTTCTTTATTGGTGGTGAACCAAGTAAACAAAAGCTTCAAAGTTTGAGAGGATAAAATGTAAAGGTATTTGGACAAGCTACATGTAACCTTGCATTACTTCAAGGAGTGGACTCTAGACCACGTACCTTGAGAAAAAAATAGTGAGGCCGATGCACATGCGAATTTGGGATTATCAATCGAGGGAGACAATAATATCCTGGGGATTGTCGTCCAATTATTGAGATCTATGGTCGAGAAGTGTCATGCCGAGATAAATTCAACAAGTTTGACTTGGGATTGGAGGAATAAATATTATCAATATTTAAAGAATGGAAAGCTCCCATCGGACCCTAAAGAGTTGAGAGCACTACAAACCAAAGCTGCTCGGTTTCATATTAGATGAAGATGGAACATTATACAGAAGGACGTTCGATGGACCATTGGCTATATGTTTAGGGCCAGAGGAAACAGATTATGTTTTACGAGAGATCCACGAAAGCACTTGTAGAAAGCACTCCGACACTGAGTCTCTAATTTGCAAAATCATTAGAGCAGGGTATTAATGGGATAATATGAAAAAGACACTAAGGAGTTTGTTCGAAAATGTGATAAATGTCAAAGGTTTGCACCAAAGATTCATCAGACCAGAGAGTACCTTCATTCAATCATATCCCAATGCCATTCATAAAATAGGGGATGGATATCATCGGCCCTCTTCCAACGGTCCCAGGTAAAGCTAAATTCATTTTGTCTACGAATGAATACTTTTCTAAATGGGTGGAAATACAAGCCTTCGAGAAGGTAAAAAAGAAAAAGTTATAGACTTCATCTGGGACCACATCGTGTGTCGATTTAAATACCTGCCAAAATCGTATGCGACAACAGAAAGAAATTCATCAGCAGCAAGGTAATGAAGCTCCTTGAAGAACACAAATTAAAAAGGATCTTATCGATGCCGTATCACCCAAACAGAAATGGACAGGCCGAATCGACAAACAAGACTATAATTCAAAACTTAAAGAAAAGGTTGAACGACGCCAAAGGGAAATAGAGAGAAGTTCTACCCAAAGTTCTTTGGGTATATCGAACGACATCGAAGTCTAGCACATGGACAACCCTTTTCTCCTTATTATATGGCTCCAAGGCCTTAATTCTAGTCGAGTTTGGGGAATCTAGCACCAGATTTCAACATGCGATGGAGGAATCAAATCGCAAGGCCATGAATACTAGCCTCGAACTATTGGATGAAAAATGAGAAGATGCGCTTGTTTGGATGGTTGCACAGAAGCAAAGAATTGAGAGATATTACAACAGAAGAGCTAATCTTCGCCATTTCGGAATAGCCAAATTAATTCTTAGGGAAGTCACCCTTAATACTCGAGACCCAAACGAAGGGAAACTAGGCCCAAATTAGGAAGGACCATATCGAGTCATCGGTATCATCGAAAAGGGATCTTACAAGCTTGGCACAATGGAGGGAGAACAATTGCCAAACAATTGGAACGTATCGCTACTCAAACGATATTATTGCTGAGGTATGATTTTCTCCCTTTTTCCATTTTTGATACTAACTTATTGCAGGTGTTCGATCAAGGCTTCAAAAAAACTCTTCAACAAGAAGATCTTAGGTTATAAAGCACGCGTTGCACTCTTTTTCCCTCGGATCAATTTTTATCCCGAATGAGTGTTTTGATGAGGTTTTTAACAAGGAAACAATTATGTGCTACCTAAGGAAAACACAACAGTATCCAAGGATTCTTTTCAATCAACCTCGAATACTGAGGGGCATCACCCTCGAGAATTATATTTTTGATAAAATTACTTCAGATCAATGGGTCTCGATAGGAAAACCTTGTAGTGGTCCAAACGGTCAAATGAACCGTGTCTATATAGACTAGTCGAGCCCCGATGGCAAAACATGTACGCATATATAAATTATTCAAAGAAGCATTCTTTCTATATGAAACGCTTTGTGTCTCAAATAAATTTGCTACTATACGAGCTCTACACTTATGATTTGGTAAGAAATGGCTCAAGGGCCAAGCGCAAATACACCTCGAACACTCGGAGATTATAATCAAGAGTCAACATATTTGAGTTGCCTAAGCTCGAATTCATAAGACCTCAAAGAAGCACCCCTCGACATAAAGGCCAAGGCCAACATACTTGGGGACTGACATTTCGAACCAGTTCAAAATGTTATCGGGAAATAAGTCCAAGAGGCATACCCAAAGGCTACAGCTATATTGAAGGCTATGACCAAAATAACGCGGCTTGTAGACATCTAAATCCCATAATAAACAATAGGCCTTCAAATACTTTTAAAAACCCGGTTAAAAGGCTATCCACAACAAAACAATTAAAAAAGGGCTTCAATAAAATCAGCCCTCCAAAAAACCATAAGAGGTATCAAATTATCTTTAACACAAATGTGCTAAGGCACATAAAAGAAAAGGGATCTCGATCGGCATCGAACCCTCAAAATATCCAATGGATAAAAACAAGATACATGCTAAGGCATAAAGATATTATCAAGGTATTATCACTAAGGTGTTGGACAAGTTACAAACATGGAAGGGGAAGATGCTTTCAATACGTAGCAGAGCAGTTTTGATTGCTCATGTACTGCAGAGTATGCCAATTCATTTACTCTCAGCAGTAAATCCTCCCAACAATGTTATAAACAAATTGCGTAAAATGTTTGCACAGTTCTTCTGGAGCAGTTCAGTAAGAGGCAGTAGCAGGCATTGGGCATTAGGGAAAACCTTGTGTATGCAATATCATAAAGGTAGGATTGTCTTTAGATCTTTGCACGATGTAGCTAAAACATTGTTTTGTAAATTCTGGCGTAACTATCGAACCAAGCCAAGTCTGTGGAGCTTATTAATAAGCCAGAAATATTGCAAAAAAAATAACTTATGTGATCGCGCCATGGAGGAGATGATCACATGTATGGTGGAAGATGTTAGAGTGTAAGGATATAATTGAGCACCAAATAATGTGGCACCCAAAGATAGGATCTTTACTCTTTATGTAAGATAACTGGACATGATTAAGGGCATTATACTTCATTGTACCTTAAGATTTTGGGTTTGATAAGACTATTCATAAGGTATATGATGTGGTTGAAGAGGGTATCTGGAATGTAAATAGGCTTCAGGAGGTTTTACATGAAGAGTATGTCCTGCACATCATAAATATTAAGCCACCTACTGCATATGAGGCACTTGATGTACCTTACTAGATGTTGGAAACAAGAGGCTTCTTCATTGTTAGAACAACATGGGAGTATCTGAGAAGGAGAGATGATCCAAGGGTAGCATACAAGTTGATCTGGGTAAATGGCCTACCATTAAAAATTTCCTTTTTCATGTGAAAAGTTTGGAAAGAAAAGTTACCCATTGATGATATCATCAAGTTTCATCTATTCTTCAAGCACTTGTTAGAGTAAGGAAACCAGGAGTGCAGAATGTCCCTCATAAATGTCATGATCTACTACAATGATGGAGAACCCTACCCCTAGAATAAGGTTGACAAATTAGTTTGAGAATTCTCAGGATAAGGTTGGCTCAAGGTCAACACATACGGTGCATCTAGGGGGAATCCAGGCAGGAGTGCAATTGGCTACTGTGCTAGAGATGAAAGGGGAGATATAGTGTTTGCAGTAGGGAAGGAAATCAATGAAACAACAACACTTAAGAAGAGACAATGGCTATTGTAGAAGCTTTGAGATACTGCAGGATGCAACGGTAACCTCAAGTGTGTGTTCTAACTAATTCGATGCTCATGAAGAAAATTATGGAGGGAATGTGGAAGCCACCTTTGTGCATAGCTGAACAAGTGAAAGAGATCATGCAATTGTTGGAAAGGAGCAACTATGTGTGTCACATATTCTTAGAGAAGGGAATAAGTTGGCAGATCATCTTTCCAATTATGCATTAGGTCATGAAATATTGAACGTTAGAAATTTTGGCATCTAGATAGTCAAGGAAGGAGGTTAGTTAATGAAAAAAAATTGCAATGTCCTTATTTGAGGATAAAGTTATTCAAGAATTAAGGGGTGAGGCCCTAAGAATGTGCTGAGAACAGGAGATATCGCTGGACCAGCAAATTCAAATCCTAAGGGAGGAGAGTATGTTGATCACAGTATTCACTAACAATGTTTTCTTTTTTTGCAGGAAAAGCTACTGTATATATGACCTATCTTTTGAGTAACTCCCATGTGGTGGTATTAGTACCTTCTCATTCCACTGGGAGGGAATCGAAAATAGGCACAAGCATAGAGGCAAGGAGGATCATGGCACTGACCACACTACTGCACAGAAATGGTGTGGTAGACAACTGCTGTTGGGAGTACAATTTGGAGTCAAAAGGGGTGTTAAGGGATAAGATGCAAATATATAGTAGCACCTCAATGTCACAAGAAGGGAACTTCATAACAATTCACTCAGATAAGATATGGAAAACACACGCAACCCTCAACAAAAAATGATATTTCAACTGCACTCAACACTGGTGCAGAGTTGGAATCATATGCTCACGTGTGGAATTTGGTGGTTTATTGACCAAAAGAACAAACCATAAGAATAAGCCAAAAAAGTTACAGGGAGCCAGGAAAAATGCAAGGAATAACACCTTGATTACGAGGAAGAACTCACAGTCATTCATGTTCAAATCCTAAAGGAAGAGAACATGGAGATGATTGTTTTATCTAACATGGTTTTCTTTTTTGCAGGGAAAATTACTTCAACTATGCCTCATTTTATGAAGAACCTTCAATTGGTGGTATTAGTATATTGTACTAATTCTATTGATGGGGAATCATGGATGAGCATAAGCATAGTACTAAGGACAGGAAGGGGCAAAACTGGTGCCTAGTTTGTTCTCAGGGAATGACAGTCGACTTACTGGTTTTGGAAACAATTTCTGGGTAAATTGAATATGTTGAAATGCATAATCTCAATGTTGAACAATTACTCAAAACCCCAGAGGTTAAACCATACAAAGAGGGCAGGTGAATACACAAGGAATGCACACGAACTAGGTCACAAAAACATCAAGGTGGAGTGATTTTGGCCAGGACACACGATTGGGCAACTTTGGCAACATGTTTTGGACTTTGTAGATCCAATATGGGTTTATATATACATGCAAAATAATAGTAGGACAACCCAGGAGGAATGCCATGCAACAACTGTAAAGAAAACACATAAGAAAATCATGCAAAAATGAATGCCAAAATAGCGGCAATGAACATTTTTGGGTAGTGATTCATGACAAAATTATGAGCAGCTCGGATTAGTGGTACTTAGGTAGTTGCTATTGGAAATACATACTGGATTCTTGGAATGATATGGCATCATGAATGGATTCACAATATCATCATATGGATGTTCACATCATCTCAACTTGGGCAGTACTATTTTTGAAAGGAACAAGAGGCTATGTATGCAATCAGCGGATTTTGGATGAAATCTAAATGGAATTGGGCTATATGTGCAAGAAGCGGATCATTATCTTGGGCTATTCATGCAATCAGTTGGATGACAATATTCATGGTCTTTAATGGCTAGTTTTTATATCTCATTTTCTTAGATTTCTTAGTATGCATTTTGTGACATCAGTGGAGAGCTCAGTGCTCAACATTGGTAATAGGAATTATGTAATTGTCAAATTATATTTCTTTCATCTCTTAAAATCTCGCCTAGCGGATTTGATTTAAAAAAATTACTTAGTCTTTTAAGCCAAAAATGGAGGAATAATAGCCATCTTATAAAGGCCATATTGTCCCAACCTAAAATGACCTAAGGGCCTAAACATCAAGAGTTCGAGACCTTGTTCTCACTCAACTCAGACCTAAGGGTCCCATTATTCTGAGCTCTAATAAAATTGACTTAAACATAGATCGAGGATTCATCATAAAATCTTAAGAGGTATTCTATTAAAAGTTCAAAACTTGAGGGTTATTTACTAAAAAAACCTAGGGTTTATTTTACTCTGAGTTCAAGATAATTGAAGTTGTAATAACAAACAAACAAAAAAAATCAAGGCAAAGACAAAGAAGACTTTATCACGAATTAGAGATAGAGCAAAGAGAAAGGGAACTTTTTATACATAGAAGGTATTTACAATGCCCACGAAGGTCCTCACACGAAAAACAAAATCCTAACTATGATCGGGACCGGTTTCTCCCTCAGGAGCAGCTTCCTCTTAGGGCCCCTCGTCATTGTCAGACCAACTATGGCTGTCTACATTATCATTATCATCGGAAGAGGAGACGAGAAATTTGACATCAGCTTTGAGCGACTTTGATTGAGCTATCTCTGCAGTGAGGTCGTAACCTCTAGCATCGATTTCCTCGACTTTCTCCCTTTGAGATTGGCACTTGGTCAAATTATTGCTTTGTGGATCTCGATCGGTGTTATCCTTTAGTTGCGTTTGAGTAGCCTCAACATCGACCAAGTATACAACAACAATTTTTCAAGTCGTGACCTTCATCTTCCTGACCTCTGCCTTGGCCTCTGCTAGCTTGACCTCAAGCTCATCGATCTTTCTGGACCGGGCCAAAATTTTCTCTTTAGCTCCCTGAAGCTGGGCCTCGACCAAAGCCGGTTTGGCCAAAGCAACCTCTTTCTTTGTAGCGAGACGGTCCATGTTCTTTTTCACCGATCGCAATCGTCCATAATTTGATCGACCTCCCTACGAAGTAGCTTGATCCTATCTACTTTTTGCTGCAGCTGAGACACTGAGATATTAGTTTCCACAATTGGTTCAAGTATATCGAACTCTTTCAAAATGACAGTTACCTACTTGTCTAACTTAGCCTCATCCTTTGAGCCTTGTACAAGGCTGCCCGAAAATCCCTGAGCTTCTCCTTCTTTTGACTACAAAAGAGCTTCAAAGCGTTCTTTTCATCCGAGATTTTTTGGAGCTCAGTATCGCATTGGCTCAGGTTATCCCTAAACTTGGTGAAAGCCTACACCGAAAGAATGATACGAATTAGGGTGAAGGGAGAAGAATAAAAAGAAAATTGCAATGATAGGAGTTAATGCTTACTCGAGAGAAAAAGCACTGACCCTCTTCGAAGAGGGTAGATGCATTGTTGAGATCGGCGACATCATCAACCCCGGTAAAGTAATCCCGGAAGGGATCCTATTTGCTAGGAACTCCACCCAAGTCAGGCATCTATAGAGCCCGAGCCTCCATTATCGCTTCTTTAGAATAAGACAGTAAAGAGGGAGAGTGAAATATTGTCATGGCCCCAAGCGAACCACTCAGGGCGTTCTATTCAGTACTGGGGATCTCGAAACCCGCCTCCGCTGGTGTGCTTGTTGATGGCCGAGAAACATTGTCGACCTCGAGCGATATAGGGATTTTGACCGCATCTTTCTTCAAACCCTCTTCATCACGAGGCATAGTTTTCGGATCGGAAGGCTTGGCAACTTCAACCGGCTTCCTAACTTGAACCATAAGCGCTGAGTCTTCGTCCTCGTCTTCTTTTTCATCATCCAGCTAGTGGACTAAGTCAATATCCATAGGGTTTAAGATTCCTCATGCGTCTTCAAGCTATAGCCTTTTTATCTTGGGGGTCTTCGGGCTTCGAGACCCTTTTCCTCTTATTATCTCTCCCCGACTTTTGAATCGGGGACTCGGTTTCTTCCTTGGGCGGAGCCTACCTCATTTCAAAAACATCTCCAATGTCTGCATAAAGGAGAACTGGGTATGAGTAGATAGAAACATCTCCAATAAAGAGGAAAGTACCAAAAGTGTACAAGATGAACTTACCATGATGTTTGGCTTCCCATCTGCCCCTCGCCAAGTCACGCCAGTGGCGCTCGTTATACAAGGAGGTCGCAGCTAGTTTCTAGATCCAATCTTCAAGATTGTTAACCGCATAGGGCATCCAACCGACCGCTGCAAAAAAAGATAGAGGCATCACGCAATACAAACATGGAATACGAAGGGCTGCTGGAGAAAAACTTCACTTACGATTAGGGTTCCACTTCTTTGGGAACGGTATTTTCTCCTTTAGGATGATGTCGAAGGTCCTCACTCAAACGAACCGGCCCATCCAACCTCGAACTTTATCCTCGTCGTTGCTAGCAAATAAGGCCTTGTTCGACCGGTGTTGGAGCTTGATCAACCCTCGAAAAAGCTGAGGCTGATACAATCAGATAAGATGGCTGAGGTTAAACTCTAGACCCTCGTCCTTGCTAGAGAATTAACGGAGCATGATAATTATGCGCTAGAAAGAAAGGTGGATATAGTCGAGGGTAACCTAATACCTCTTCCAGAAGTCGAGGACAACTAGGTCGATAGGACCCAATGTGAATGGGTAAGTATAGACACTTAGGCCTCATTTGTTTTTTTTAAGATTAAGACATCTGAATCTGAATACATCTAAATATCAAGATGTGTATTAAGATTAGGACATTTGAATCTGAATACATATCTGAATATATTACGATGTGTATTAAGGTCTAAATAGAAATAATTAAGACTGTTTGATTTTTAATATCTGAATGTATAAAATTTATCTTTATTTAAAGATTAATAAACATAAAATTCAAATGAAATACTAACTAATCTAATATTCTATCAATAAATATATAGTTTTTTAAAATATGATAGTTGGTGGTGGTGTTGGCTAACGGGTAAATGCCGACTAGAGGCGGTGGTTGGCGGTAGTTTTGGTTGATGATGGTGGTTCATGCTAGTAGCTAGTAGTGATTGGTAGTGGTGACGATTATGATTGAGGATGGTGGTGGTGGGTGATGACAGTTAATAATATCGAGTGGTGGTAGCAGTACCCACTTGAGGAAGGTGGTGGGTGGTGGTAGGTTATAATGATGGACAGTGTCGGCTGTGGTTATTGATGGTGATAGGGTGGTCGGTTGTGGTAGTTGAGGGGGATGAGTGTTGATTTGGGTGTGAATGATGGTGGTCGGAGTGGTGGGGATGGTCGATAATTGAGGCTATGATTGAGGATGACGGTAGCGTGGTGGTGGTGGTGGTGGGGGGTGGCAGTGGTGGTGGTTGAGTATTGTAGTTGTGGTTGCATGGTGGTAGTTTATAATGGTAGGCGGTGGCGGCAGTTAATAATGAATATATGATAGCATCTTAATGAAATTAAGTCTTTGGTATAGATCTTAATCATACAGACCTATTCATACCCAATAAGTGGTTGTGAAGTAAAAAAAATAAACACACTTAATGATTAAGATCTGAATAATTAAAATTCATACTTTAAAAACAAACGCACTTAATGTCTGAGATCTGAATGATTAAGATTCAGACCTCCATTAAGTGCAAACAAATGAGGCCTTAGGAACCCCTCCACATAGGTGGTGATACTCTCCTCAGGGGCAGGGATTTGTACCACGACCTCGTCCCCTCAGCCACAATATTTCTTCATGGCCTCGAGGTGTTTCTCCGTTATCGACCAAATATATCTTGATACATGCTCACATCGTCCAGGGATTGTTGGAGGATTCTCGACTTTGAAGTCGTCTTTGTGATATAGGGACCGGGGACAATCTCGTGAAGGTCCAGTGCTTTATCACCGGCCGGCCGGGAAGAAGAGGAGGAAGCTTTCTCTATTTGAGGAACGATTTTGGAAGTTTTTGCCATTAATTCAGGTTAGGGGAAGTAGAGAGAGGTGGAGTTTGATATTTTTTGGCACTAAGAGGGTTGGAGCAACAGGTAGTGAAAGAGAGAGAGATGAAGAGAAGGAGAGATCAGGGAGGTTTGAAGGTGGAAGCAAAGCATTTGATTTGAATAAGGGCCCCTGTATTTATAGGCACATGGTGATGGTTCAGCGGCGCAAGTGGCCTACCGCCACTAGCAAGCATTTAATGTTTTGGAAAAACGAACAGACGGGACATTTGGGTCACCTCGAGCGCTTATGTCACGGGGATGATATCATCATCAGGGTTTTCGAAAAATCGAGGTTCAAGTCGTTTCTTATCATTTCACTCTAAGAAACGCGGGGACTATGTGTATACAGTCGAAATCAGATATGCTCGATTTCATAGGCTCGGGGAGTTTCTTCAAGAATAACTTCAAAATGGACCTGGATCAAGCCCGATGGCGGAGTATGGAACTTGAGGATCGAAGTGCTCGATAAAAATCAAGGCCGAGTATGTCAACCTTGAGATAATACCGTTATGGTTTAATAACAGAAAAAGAAAGATTTCCCCAACGGCCCGAAGATCACGGCGTAAATTTCGGAATTGATTTGTCCTTGGCGGTTAGACAGTTGTCCAATAAGATTCCGTATTATAATTAGAAGTGTGCCTTATTTAGGACTCCCCTATTATATAAAGGGGAGCCCATTCATTTGTAGCGCACGATTCATTAACAAGAGAATATATATTCATCACTTTCTTGCTTACTGTTCATCAGAGTTGCCTTATAGTTTACTGTTCTTATTAGCCCACCTCGAGACTGTCATAGCTCGAGGTCGAGATTTGGCTTGCACACCGATTTGGTTTATTTTATTCTTCAATTTATACATTTAATTCATTGTTTATCAATTGATATTGGATTAAATCACATATCCTTAAAATCACAAAATAAGTTTAATTGTTACTCGTATTTTGGGATAAACAGTATTATGTGGCCAGAGCCTAGATAGGAATGTGGTTCGTAGAAGCTCAAGAGTTTAAAATATGAATTATAATGCATTTAGACCTTCCTAGCGTATTAACTAATTTACGAAAGAGACGACAAAAGAGGGACAAAATCATAAATAGTAATGTCCCATTCTGTAGGTTGTATTAGCTATTCAGAAAGTTAAATACATAAATAAATAGAGGGACCATATTTTCCACCAAATCTGCATAAACCAATTTATTATAAAGCCTGTATTCATGTACTCGTTTAATTTGTATTATGTGGTCCCATACTTGCAAAAACATTTGTATGTATGTATTTACAGAGAATCCAAAAACCACCTTCCAAATCTATAGTATTATTTTTTTGTATCTAGTCTGGAAATTAATTCTTACTAAGGAGTACTACTAATATTTTGTAGCAGAAGATGGAAATTGCAGTTGTTTCATTTCATTTCATGCAAAGTAGAGAAATTTACAAAAGAAAATAATGAATTTATATAGTTACGCACATATGACGAAGTGTGTAAATAAATTAAACTTGATGTTAAAAAGAGAGAGAAAAAAAGAAAAAGAAAATAAGAGTACACAAACATTTAATCTAATCACTGTATATAGTTACTCACATATGACGAAGGAGTATGAACGTAAACTAACCGAAGACAGAGTCAGGATTTGAAGTTTATTCGAAATTTTAATATGTTTAAATTATTGTATTTTAAATAATAATCTATTAATATATAATAATCTTTTAAAACAAATATAGCATTTGAATCAAAATTATTGGATTTGCCGAACTCATTGGCGACATTCTGGCTTACTGAGTTGATATTAAAAAGAAAGAAAGAAATAATAACTACTCGAACATAATTATTGACCAAAAAGTTAATAGTACTGCTTTTTTGTTGGGGTAATTTGGGCAGGGTGAAACACATTTCTTATTTGTAGGAATATGAATTTGTTATATTGGCAAAACCAGCAGGGCGGGTCTTATTAATGTGTTTGTTACCGGTTCACGTGAATTTAATAATTTTTATTCAAATTTTATATATATATATATATATATATATATATATATTAAGATATTCTCAAAATATTTATATATATTTAACAGTAAACTCAATTATTATTGTACTCCCTCGTACCACTTTAATTGTGTTTTTGACATTTTTAGTAGTCCATAATATTTGATTTTACAGATATTAAGAAGGAATTAATTTCTTTTTTCTAACCATTCGATTAAGAACTTAGAAGTATTTATTGTATTTATCGATGAACAATTTAAGATTAATATAATTAATTGTATTATTAATTAATACTAAACTATAAATTTCATAATATGTATGGACGGAGTAATATTATTTGATATTGTTATAAGAGTACATAAACCACAAATCTGAATATTTCGTTATTGTGGTAAGCATGACATATTGGACAGGACTGCTAATGTACTTGGCAATAAAGTTAGTTGATGAAATATCACACGATGTCGTCAGAGTCCCAATCCTATTTATGATTCATAAATAAATGTACATCCCATCTGGGTTGTACAATAAATCACCCAATGCCCGGCATGCAAACTGATGACGGGAACATTAATATTATTATATACGTATAGGATTTTTCATAAGTCACTGTGGTTTAGATTTTAGAGCCCAGTAACTATAATTTACTTAGTTATTATTTGTAGCTATTATTCAATTTCTACCGGCTTGAATTACTTGTATTCAAACACGCAACGTATATAATTTGTGTCAACTCTATTCCTTCGCTTAACGAATACAATTTGGTCGCGCAATTATATTCATTAGCGCAACAGATACAACATGTATCAATTGTAAGCAAGACAAACAAGGATGTATACAAAGGATATGGAGTTATTTACAGAGGTGTAACAGAGTATACAACTTGTATCGAGTGTATTCATTTGCGCAACGAATACAACTAAGGCAAAAGGAAATATAAATGATCGATTTTCAAGACCTCCACTAACTAAGCGAGCACTTTAACCAACTGAGCTACGAGAGCTTGTTGCTCTCTTGTTTCCGTTCAAAACAATTAATCTCTTGTTTCCTGAATTTGTTATAAAATTCAAATATAGCTACGAATGGTAAATTTGCTAAAAATATAGCTATGAATAATCAATATAATGTATATGTTTGATGCGTCGCATAATTTTCCCCATATTAGTGTTATGTTATGAACCAATATGAGGAGAAATAATTTGAGCAACAACTTTGAAAGTTTATTAGTTGTATTGTTAGAAGAGAAGTCATGATTTGAAGTTATTGAGCTCGGAATATTAGTTATTTAAAGTTATCGAGGAATACATTTAAAATTTATATGTGTGTGTGTGTGTGTATATATATATATATATATATATATATATATATATATATATATATATATATATATATAATAAATTTTTAAATTCAAATATAGGATTTGAATTAAAATTACTGAACTCGGTTGAACCTGTAACATATACACTAGCTCTGCCCTTTTTTTTACTGCAATTGACCCTTTTTTTAATTATCAATAGTATTTGTGATCAATTGGTCCTATTAAATTGAATTTGCACAGCGTAAGATTTATTAATTAAAAAGAAAGTTCTATCTGCCAGAAGTTACTCAAAATATTCACGAACCTCTAATTAATGAGGAACAAGAATTGGAACCGTTGCAGGATCTCCATAAACAGTTATGATTGCCAATCATAACGGTTCATTAACATCATTAATGTTCATAATGATTTGGCCATAAAAGGGAGGAAACATTATATTTATAAATTTCTATAAAGGGAAAGAGAATTCCACTTGTAAAGACATCTGAGACAATATTGAAATATATTCACTTTACTTTTCTGCTTTTCTCCTTATTGACTTTGCAATCAGTTATTTCCTTATTTACTCTTGTTCTTTTCCTTCATATAATTGAGAGAGTACGGAATTTCTTGGTTATTAGTAACCCGAGTTCTTCTAAAAATAAGCTTTGACCGAAACATACATTTTTTAGTTAAATAAATTGGTTCTGTAACCGGGAATCTGATATTCTTTTCACTTTTCTAATTCATTTTTCTGTCAAACAACCGTGTCGACTGCCAACGACAGCAACCAACAAAACCAACTGAATCAACACGAGGGTGAAACTCCAATCCCTTTACCCCAAGATTCTCCCCGACATTCCCGAGAGGGGGTCACCTTAAAGATCAACATCACATACAAATAATCAACAAAGGGACAATCAAATTGACGAAGATGCATTAAAACAGCTAATTGCGGAACACATCAACAATGCCTTTCAAGCTTTTGTTAATGGATTACCAACTGTATCTTCAACTCCACCTCCAAACAATACTGCAACCATAGAAAACCCACACTCATAGTTTCTAATTCAAGCAGCAGAGGAACTCCCAGCAAATCTCGCGATGAAAGGTCAGGTACCCCAAATAATTCTGATTTTTACAAAGTTTAGTACTAACTTTACAGAAGCAACTCAAGGAGTAGAAGATCGCATAGAACAGATACCTGGTGTGACATCTGTGATTAAAGGAGTGGATATTGATAAATATTATCAACAGCCCTGGAATCCAAGTGCTGCTCCCTTACCGATTCGAAAAAATATTAAGATGTCTGATATCCCGAAGTATGATGGAACAACCGACCCACAAGATCATGTAACTGCGTTTACAACTGGCATAAATGGCAACGACTTAACTAAACAAGAAATTGAGTCGGTGTTGGTAAAAAAATTAGGCGAAACACTCACAAGAGTAGTACTAACATGGTATTCTCTTTTACCGAAAAATTCTATTGATTCTTTTGCTGAGCTTGCAGATTCATTTATAAAAGCACACGCGGGAGCTCAAAAAGTTTAAAAGGGAATAGAAGAAATCTTCAAAATAAAATAAGGAGATACGGAGCTACTAAAAAAATTTGTGGATATATTTCAACGTGAAAGAATGATGTTACCGCGTGTACTGGATAATTGGAAGGCCATGGCGTTTGCAAGTAATTTAAATGAAAAAAAGCTCAGAAGCCACAAGGAGGCTCAAGGAAAGCTTACGAGAATTCCCAGCAATAACTTGGAACGATGTTTATAATACGTATAACATGAAGTTGCTGATAGAGAAAGATATTATCACTCAATCACGGGGAGAAGAAAGAACAAGTTCTGGTAAGAATAGGTACGAACCTTACATGGGACCAGCAGGACGTAATTCACGTTCAAAACACAAAAACCCGAGGTACATTTCTAGATTAAGGGGCAGAGATGCGGGTTCATTATCCAAGTTTCAAAAGGAGCGAGATACACGGGATAACAATGTTAATATAAAGGCAAAGATTAGTGATTACAGTTTCAATGTCAACACTTCTGAGTTGGTAGCTGTTTTAAGAAGTATGAGAGATAAGGTGCGGTGGCCAAACGAAATAAAATCAAACCCTAGCAAAAGAAATTTAAATTTTTTTGTGCGAGTTTCATAGTGATCATGGTCATAAAATAGCAGTTTGCAGATTGCTACAAGATGAGATGGAGCACTTGTTAAAACAAGGGTATTTAACCGATTTGTTTAGTGAGAAGGGTAAGCAAGCGTATATGAAGAATAGAAAAGAGCCACCAAAAACTCTGTAACCAAAAAGAACGGTTAATGTGATAAGCGGAGGAGAGGAGGTCAACGGTATGATGTATATGGGTGCAAAAAAGACGTCAAAAGTCACAGTTACCCACGGAATGCGAGTTCGCCAAGTTTTCGAAGAAGACAACATAACATTTGATTATGCAGACGCAGATGGTGTGATGATTCCTTACAACGATGTTGATAATATCCTTACTGATACATGATACTAATGTGAAACGAGTTTTGATTGATCCAGGTAGCTCTGTAAATATCATTCTTTTAAGAGTGGTAAACGAGATGCAAGCCGATGATAAATTGGTGCCCAAAGCACATGCCTTATCTTGATTTGACAATTCGAGCGTTGTTACAAAAGGGGAAATGGTGCTCACCATATTCATAGAGGGTGTTGTCAAAGATAAGAAATTTCAAGTGATAGATACGAATATGGCGTATAATATAATTCTCGGCAGACCTTGAATTCATGAGATGGATGTTGTTCCTTCTACTCTACATCAAGTTATTAAGTTCCCATCACAATGAGGAATTAGACAAATTCGGAGTAATCAACAGGCTTCTAGAAATATCAATTCAGTGGCAGATTCAAGTATAAAGAGCGATGTTGCAAACAAAAAATAGCAATTACAGAATTTAGTTGAGGATTTAGCAAAACAAATCTCAATTGGAGATGGGCAAACGGATGTAGACTCAAGGCCTGATATCATTCAAGAGCCAGAAGAGAATGAAAACATCAAAACAACAATTGAAGACTCGAAGCAGTGGTGTTGTTTATATATTAACCGGACAGAAAAGTTTACATCGGAGCCAACCTGAGTGCAGAGATGAAATGTAAGTTAATTAAATTCTTAAAAGCTAGCGCATACTCCTTTGCTTGGTCGCATTTAGCTATGACAGGTATACTATCGGAAGTGATGACCCACAAGCTAAATGAAGATCCAACATATCCACCAGTCAAACATAAGAAAAGGAAGCAAGGATCCTTCAAAAACCAGGTGATTCAGGATGGGGTACAAAAGCTTTTTAAAATCGGGTATATCCGAGAGGTAAAATATCATAATTGGCTAGCTAATACTGTAGTAATACCAAAAAAGAATGATAAATGGCGAGTTTGTGTAAATTATACCGACCCGAATAAGGCTTTCCCTAAAGATTCTTTTCCTTTACGGCACATAGATCAACTAATTGCTGCTACTACATGACATGAATTGTTAAATTTCTTAGATGCCTATTCAAGATATAATCAGATAAAAATTGTTACATCCCGTGAGTTTGAGCGCCAAATTTCTTAACACTGAGATTTATTATATGCATTTTTTTAACGTTAATATGTTTTAAAGTGTTAATATAAAAGTTTTAAGTTCTCATGTGAAGTCAATGTAATGTGTTTTGAGATTATAATTGAACAAGAAGCGTTAGTTACAAGTTAGATTGACAGACTAGAGATTTTTTAGGCAATCCTTGAGAAGCTTGACTTCATTTCCTTGTTTGAATTTTTATTTAAATGGTAGGTTTACTCTTAGACAGTCTCACTTGTTTGGGGGTGTGATATGTACATAACAAGTATTATCCTTTTTGTTCTCTGAAACAACTCAAACATTTTAAGGAAATATGTTTGCATCCTTATTATTTTATACTACTATTATTTTTAGCTATAGGCATATCTACTACTTTATTAAAAAGAACGACATATACCCTACATCTTACTATTCATGGTCAAAGTCACTCTCAAGTCTAACAACAAAATATTTTTCCCTTTTGTACTATTGGGTCTAGACAAACTTTTCACTCAAGTACAGTGTCTTTGTCATCGTTTAATATTATGAATATACGTTTCCTACTGTTTATGGCTGAAGGTACTGAAGCCTAAAGTTATAAGTTCATCTTCTTTTTTTTTTTTCAAAATTGATATGTTTTTAATTTTGTGAATATATTAAAATACAAAATTTCCCCTGAAGCAGCCGGTGTATGGTATTTTGAGTGGAATATTTTTTTTAATAATTAAAAAATATAATTTTATATAGTTATTAATATTACTACTTTTGAATATAT
Organism: Nicotiana glauca; assembly: GCA_026770625.1. Lineage (NCBI taxonomy): Eukaryota > Viridiplantae > Streptophyta > Magnoliopsida > Solanales > Solanaceae > Nicotiana > Nicotiana glauca. The sequence continues at coordinate 35,535 of MU742972.1, forward strand.
TTTATATTATACACATAATATAAGAAAGTTTATGAGATTTTCTTTATTATAAAGATATGAATTATTTTCTCACAAGAAAAGAAAGTTATTTTTTTTTACCATTTTATGAATTAAAACATATGAAAATTCATACACTTTATATGATATTAGGAAAATTAGAAGATGAAAAAATATGTGCATTTTTTTATATGGATATTTTAATGAAATAATAAGTATATGTATTTATTTTGTATGGTACCACATGACCATGATAGTAAAATATATTATAGTATGATTATATGGTGTATTAAAAGTGAGTAGTATTTTAAGTAATTTGTGATAATTTTTAATGACGTGAGTAATTGGTTAATTATCGGATAACAGATTATTACCTAGTTAATTAATTCAATGTTTTGGATAATCTTGTCCACCCCCAATGGCAGCCCCTCCCTTTCAAAGCAATGACCCATAAGTCTTTTTTAATTAGGCGGCAACCTAAGTTCAAGACACATTCCATTAGCATTTTTTATAAGTTTGTGATTGGGTGAGAACGTGATTTGTATTTTGTCATTTGTGATTCTTATAAGTCGTATAGGTCATTTTCTTTCTTTTGACAAAAATATGCTACTGTCTCGGTATCTTTCAACATATATTTTAGCTGTGTCAAACAAGTATTTGAAATTGTATGCAAATTATTGCATATACCTTTGCTTCGCTGAGCATATCATGTTGGTTCTGTTTGAGTATTACCATGAACTAGGAAATTTGAATAGGTTTTAGATTATGTTTGTATGGTCCAATGATTGCGTTAGATAGGTATCATACTTTCAAGTGTCAACAACTAATCCTATTATTTATAATTCTACATCAACTCCTGCTACACAAATGTTGATATCATTTCCAACTGGAAAAATGTTTTTTCAATTATTTTATCAAACCAGAAATGCCAATGATGAAAGTTATATTTTTGTCACATGCACGTGAGATTTTGCGATTTTAAGGGAGTACTGTTTAACCAAAAAATGAAATTTTGATTAAAGCTATAATTTAGAAGAACACGGGTTACTGATAATCACAAGAATGTGTAAAAAAAAGCAATTCGGATAGCTAGAATATAATCGAATAAGACAAGTAAACCAAAGTATATTCAAATGATTTTTTGTGTGTCTACAACTGTTCAGTACTATCCCTTTTATAGCTATTTCGGATGTATGTGTCTTGCTTTTGTCATAATAAGGTTATTATGGGCAATAAATGATATTGAATGTTACGTTACATAATCATTACATTTAAGGCAGATTCTCTAATGTTTTCAGCATTTAATGCTTATTAAATACTGTATTTGGACCCTCGTGTGCTGTCAGATTCATTCCCTTGACTCTTCTTGATTAAATGTCTTGAATAGGTACGTGCGAATCCTTTGAATAACCGCCCGTGCCTCTTTCTTTGCTTTTGCTCGCTTCTATTACCACTCATGCCTCTTGGCTAATTGTAACTCTTTGAATATTTGACCAGCTTACGTGTCATGACACGTCATCTTCGTACTTTTTTAATATGTAAACTCAATTTTTTCCAATACAGATAGTCCCCCCACTTGCCATTTATTCATCAGTTGAATATTTGGGAAGTGGTTTTTATTAAAACGGGAATTTTGGTCACCATTATGCTGTGACAGAATTGACACTTCAATTATCTCTTCCATTTCATGTGTTTCACATGCGTCACCTTCCTATTGGTTCTGCAGTTTGCAACACTTTTTTAGGCTTTCTTTTCGGCTTCCCAATTCACGAAGTGTAAGTTATCATTATTATGGTCCTTCCATCATTGCACGTTTTCCTATTGACGGTTGCTCATCAGTATAAATATAGCTTCCTTCTTTGTCTTTACCTCATAAAGCTTAACTGAACACTTTATTCCTCAAATCTCTATTTGTTTCTTCCTCCTATCATCCTTTTTCATTATGTCTTCATCGAATCCCAAACCTAGAAGGACTTCCATTGTTGATACCTTCCCTAGTGCTCCCAGTAGGGGCAGAAGGGGAGGTAGACACCGTAGTTCGGGAACTGCTCGAGGCTATTCTGTTTTATCTCCTAGTTCTGGTCCTTCTTTTAGAACCAGAGGTTCCCTTTCTCAAAAATCTTCCTCTAGGGGTAAAGAACCTTCCGAACCATTATGTGAGCCTTTAGTAGAAGAGATAGTTCCTACGGAATTGTCTTTTTAACATGACATAGAGTCCCTTATGAATCAGGTTTTCACTTTAGATCGTACTGATGCTTTTCCCACTCAAATTACAAAAATTTTGGCTCCTGTAGTTCGTAAAGATTGTCATTGGAGCGATGACTTTCCTATTATTATTCCTAACCCAAATCAGAGAATCACTTCCTACATGATGGGGTTTTCTTTTGTTTATACCATACCCTTTCACCTTAGGGTTCAGACCAGCTATTGACCCAGTCATTCTTAATTTTTTTCATTTCTTCGATGTTTGTTTGGGTCAAATTGGCCCAATTATATGGAGGGTTGTTGCCTGTTTAAGGCATTTAACCAATTCAGTTGGTGTTCCCTTTACCTTCCCTCATTTAATTCATCTTTATACCCCTAGGGTTTTTTGCAATGGTGTTTTTACACTAGTAGCCGGGAGTAAGAGGGTTTTGTAAGCCCTGAGGATGACAAGGACCGTGGCTGGTATGCCCGATTTGTTGCTGCCCCCACTGTTGGTTTAGTGGGTGAGGATAACGTTCCCTTCCCTGAGAAATGGAACTTTGCATGTAAGTATTTTATCCTGTTCGTACCTTTTTACTTTATGTTTATCAACTTTTCTGATTTAGTTTATTTTTTTTTTCTTTTTCTTAGCAACCATGGGAGTTGTGGGAAACGTTTTCAATTTTTGTGGTTGGGTAGATAGATTACTGAAGACCGCACCAATAGATGGGAGGTCTTGGAAGACACTTTCTAACTGTTTTGGTTGGAAAGTAAAAACTCATGGTAAGAGCTTTTTATTTTGTTTCATCTTTAATGCATATGTTTCTCTTTATGGCTCTAATCTCAATTCGTCTTTTTATCAGGATTTGCTATTGAAGGAGTTACTGCAGAGGTAGTTGCGGCTTCTCGTGCTTCTTCGGGAACCCGTATCTCTTTGGAAAGGGTTCAAGAAATAATTTTGGGCTCTTCTAAGAGAAAAGCCGTTGAAGAAGAAAATTCCAAAGAGGATGAGGATAACGGGGGCTCTTTAGAGTGAGATGGCCTCGAGCTCGAAGACGCATCATTTCTGATGATGAGGCTAAAGCATCCCCCTACCAATCTATTTCTCTCACCGAGCCTTCTGAAGCCCCGATGGTAATTCCTGACGATGATGTTGACCCTGGTGATACTCATGAGTCCATTGAACAACTTTTCGTTAGCGGTTTTGATAGTGTAAGTTTAGGGCTTGTTTTGGATGAAACACCCCTAGCCTCTTTTTCATCTCCTGTGCCTATGATTCCTTCGTGGTCACCCCAGTTGTTTCTGTTCCTTCCTCAACTGTTCCTACCTCGATTGTTCTTACCTCAACTGTTCTTACTTCTTCTATCACTCCCCATTTGGCAATTCCACCTCCAATCGTTCATCATACTGAGGTGGGTTCTTCAAGTAGAAGTGCTTCTATGAGGAGTGTGGTTATTGAAGTTCCTACCGAGAGCAGCCTCTTGAGGAAATCAGGTCAGGCAGATGTATGGCTGGAGCCTTTAATTGGGCCAATTGAAAAAGAAAAGTTGGAGAGCTATAGTTCCCTGACCCTGATGAACGGTATTGTGCATGCTACCGTGAAGGTATTTTCCTTTTCTTCTTCCTTTACTTTGTAAAAAAAAAATTAATCTTTGGGATTCTTATTCCCTTTTTTTTGGCAAATCTTATCGGCATAGAAATGAGGAACAAAATCCCCCCTCTTGGAGAAGGTAGCACGTGATTCAGAGAAAATGGCACGTGATTCTCAGTTGGAGGCGATCAATTGGAAGGAACAATTTGAGAGTGCACAAATTGATATTGAAGATTTACAAGAGAGCAGGAGTACCTTAGAGTAGCATTTGCGGGCTCTAACTTTAGAGTTAGCGGTTATAAGAGCTTCCTCAAGCCAAGCAGAAAAAGAAAAGGAGCGTCTCGAGTCTTCCTTCTCAGAACAATTATCCAAGGCTAGTGAAGAGAACAGACAGTTGAAGGTTCTCTTGGGTCAAAAAGAAGTTTATACTGGGGAGCTCGTGCAAAGCTTAACTCAAGCACAAGAAGACCTTCGAGTCTCTTCTGATAAGGTGCGTGCTTTAGAAAGCTCCCATGCCTCTCTTCAAACTTCCCTCAACTCTTCCTTGGCTGAAAATGAGGAGCTAAAGAATGAGATTACTGATTGGGGGAATGATTATGAGATCCTTGAAGAGAAATCTGCTGTCGAGGCAAGTTGGGCATTTCTAAACTCATGCCGTGATACCCTGATTAAAGTTAGCCAAGAAAATTTCAACTTAGAGTCTGAGTTGGCTAAGATCAATGAAACCATTGAGAAGGCTCAACAAACTCAAGATTTTACTTCTCATGTGGCCAAAGCTTCTGTGAATGTTGAAGAAAATATAGATATCCCAGCTCTTCCAAGCCCTGTCGTGCCAGTTGCTGCGAGTCAAGTTCAACCCGCAATTGTTGATACACGTGCCCAAGTTGAGCCTGTTGCCGTTGATGCACCTTTTTTAGTTCCCTCATCTTCCTAGTGATAAATTTAAACTTTTTGAATTCTTTTTTGCAGGTACCTTTTTGGAAGGATATGTTTAAAATCCTTGGTTTCATTTGAGGGTTTATTTTGGAAAATTGTAATCAAACCCTTAGCTTCATTTGATGGTTGATTTTATAAATGCAAGTCCCCAAGTCTTTCCACGGGGCAATTTTTTTTTAAAATTTGTAGTTTTTTCTTTACTAAGTTCGTACTTAGTCTTAAGATTTTAAGTATTAAGAAGTTTTCTTGAACTTCTGTTTGCTTTATTCTTGCCTTTATTTTAAGGACTTATAGAATAATTTGTATTTTTATTCTTTAGAAAATGCTTCTCCTAACTCCATGAATAATTAACTTAAACATGAATTTTGTAAAAGAGGGCTCTATTATATTCGACACTTAATCAAGAAGACGTCTCAACTTCATAATGGTGTTAACATACGATAAAAAAAATAGGAACACACATGTTTCTTTTGAAATAACATTGATAAGTTTTTTATTTGAACTTTGTCTAGTTTTGAATAATGCTTTACATGTATTTGAATTACATCTATAACTTTTTCGTAACTATTTTTCTTGTAACAGATTTTTAAGAAAAAATAATAAACACGGGATTTTTCTTTATAACCCGTTTCAGAACAATAAACACAAGGTTTTTCTTTATAACCTGTTTTAGTACATAGCTTTTACCCTAACTACAGTAAGGTTTTCTTTAGCCTTGGTTCGTGACTTCGTGACTTTTACTCTGCACTTTACTTTTTCATGCTTGATTTTTCTTCAATCTTATTTGTCTTCTTTATATACATACTTGTGTATATTATGTAGTCCTCTAAGTATTTGGGTGTTGAATTATGAAGCCTCGAGCACTTGATTGTTTCTCTCATTTGGTCCTTTTCCTGAAAAGGAAGAACATACGGGACTTGGAGATGCAATTTTAGATGAAGACTACCTAACCCGTTTGTATTTCTATCAGAATAATTGTAATCCTAGGCCACGAATTTTAGTTTATTCCATGTGCCTTATAGGTCGTGACTCATCATTTAGTACGGGTTAGTTTTTGACTATCATCTAAAGTCGTTAGTAAAATTTTAGTAATTCAAAAATAAAATTTAAAAGATGGGTACCTGACTGTGGGTATTCCTTAGATATAGTATCTCTTCAGGTGAACAACTTTCCAATGTGAAGGTAGCACTTTGACATCCATTGTTTCCAACTCATATGCTCATTTTCCTGCAATACCACAGATCCTATAGGGTCCTTCCCATATTGGGCTTAATTTTCCTGTATTAACTATCTTCGTAGATTGGAAAACCTTTTTGAGTACAAAGTCCCCAACTTTAGGATCTGAGGCGTGCTTTCCGCTTGTAGTAACGTTCTATGACTTGCTTTTGTGCTGCCATTCTTACTAATACAGCTTCCCTTCTTCCTTCAAGTAAATCGAGTCTTACATGCATTTTTTCGTCATTAGACTCTTCTGTTGCATGCGTTTCTCCCCTACTTATTTTTGTTGTTGTACGATATGGCCATAAAACACCAGGCAGCACCTTTGGCCAATTTCCTTTTGATTCTTCCAAACGCTTTTTAAAATTATTGATAATAACCTTGTTTGTATACTCTACTTGTCCATTATCCACCGGATGATAAGGTGTGGACGTAATCCTTTTGATTTGCCAACTTTAAAATAATTCCATGATTTGAGCTCCTATAAACTGAGGGCCATTATCACATACAGTCTCTTTTGGTACACCAAATCGGCATATTATATTCCACTAAATAAAATCTTTGACTTCCTTTTCTCATACCTGTTTGAATGCTCCTGCCTCTACCCATTTAGTAAAACAATCAGTGAGTACGAGCAAAAATTTCACCTGGCCTTTGGCTTGTGGTAATGGACCCACGATATCCATTCCCCATTTCATAAATGACCATGGTGCGATGACTAGATGTAATAATTCTGCAGGTCTATGCATGTTGTTTCCATACCTCTGAAATCTATCGCATTTAGCCATGAAACTTTTTGCTTCTTCTTCCATTTTAGGCCAATAATATCCTGCCCTAATTAAGGTCTTTACCAGCGATCTTCCTCTGGCGTGATTCCCACAATACCCCTCGTGTATTTCCCTCATTACGTACTTCATTTCAAAAGATCCGAGGCATCTAGCTAAGGGACCACCGAACATTTTACGATATAAGTTGCCCTGGTTCAAGCAGCCTTTTTTCGAAGCGCATGAGCTTTTTAAATGTCATCAGGGACGGTTCCATACTGCAAAAAAGCAACAATCTCGTTCCTCCAATCCCAAGTTAAATTATTAAAATTTACCTCATTCTTGTCAGGGTCGAGAACTGAATGAAATAAATGAATAACCGAGGTGCTTGCATCACTCGCCACATCAGCTGCAGATGCGAGATTAGCTAAGGCGCCTTCTTCGAGATTCTCATCCCTTGGTATTTGTGTAACTTTCCAGGTTTGAAATTGCTTTATCAATTCCCACACCTTTTTGAAATACTGTTGCATCTTTGTTTCCCTGGCTGTATAAGTCCCCAGCATTTGATTAACCACGAGTTGTGAATCGCTTTTGATTATAATCTGATTTATGCCAAGTTCTCGTGCCAATACTGTAATCACAGCCTTATACTCTGCCTCATTGTTAGTTATAAAATGATATTTGATAGCTTGTCAAATGGTTTCACCCGTAGGGGGTACCAAAATAATCCCTAAACTTGCAACGTTTACATTAGATGAACCATCAACGAATAAAATCCAAGTTCCTAGATTAGCTCCATTAAGAACCTCTAATTATTTTTCTGCTTCTAATTGCATCCCTTGGCTAAAATCAGCCAAGAAATCTGCTAACACTTGCGATTTTATAGGAATTCTAGGTTGGTACGTGATTTTGTATTCACTTAACACTATAGCACACTTGGCCAACCTACCTGATAACTCATGCTTATGCAATATATTATGTAAAGCGTAGGCGGTTAGTATAGCAATAGGATGACACTGAAAGTAAGGTTTTAATTTCCTAGATGCCATGATTAATGCAAGTGCAAACTTTTCTAATTAAGGATAGCGCTTCTCAGCATCTAACAAAGATTTACTAACATAATAAATAGGGAATTGTTTACCTCGTTCTTCTCGAACCAAAACAACACTTACCGCTACTTCTGAAACAACAAGGTAAATGAGCAATCTTTCCCCAGCCTTTGGTTTTGCTAGCAAGGGTGGATTTGATAAGTACGTTTTCAAATCCTAAGTGCCTGTTGGCATTACTCATTCCATTCAAAATGATCCTGCTTCTTAAGGGCCGAGAAGAATTTAAAACACTTCTCTGATGATTTAGAAATAAATCTTCCCAAGGCTGCAATCCTCTTTGTTAATCTTTGAACTTCTTTCTTGTTTGAAAGTATAACAGGGATTTCTTCAATGGCCTTAATCTGTGCAGGATTCACTTCAATACCACGGTTAGAAACAAGAAACCCAAAAACTTACCTGATGCAACGCCAAATGCACATTTTTCGGGATTTAACTTCATATTAAATTTGCGCAAAATTGAAAAAGTGTCAGATAAGTGTGATATGTGATCTTTTGAATACTGAGTTTTAACAAGCATATCATCTATACATACTTCCATAGTCTTTCCTAAATGCTCTTGAAATATTTTTGTAACTAACCTCTGATACATTGCACCTGTATTCTTTAGACCAAAGGGCATTACTTTATAACAGTAAGTTCCCCTATCTATTATGAATGAAGTTTTTTCTTCATCTCCTGGATCTATTTTAATCTGATTATAACCTGAATATGCATCTAAAAACTTAATAGTTCATGACCTGTAGTTGCATTAATCCATTGACCTATGTGTGGTAGTGGAAAAGAATCTTTAGGGCAGGCCTTATTAAGATCTGTGTAATCTACACAAACCCGCCACTTACCATTCTTCTTTGGAACTACAACAGTGTTAGCTAACCATTTAGGATACTTTACCTCATGAATGGAACCAATTTTTAGCAGTTTTTGGACTTCTTATTGAATCGCCTGATTCTTAAAAGTTGCTTGCTTTATTTTCTTTTGCTTGACAGAAGGGTATGATGGATCTTCATTTAGTTTATGAGCCATCACCTCCGGTGGTATTTTTGTCATGTCAGAGAAGGACCAAGCAAAGCAGTGCATGTTAGTTATCAAAAATTCAATTAACTTACCTCTCATACCTTCAATAAGATTTGCTCCAACATAGACTTTTTTATCAGGCCATTGAGCAAATAACACGACAGGCTCTAATTCCTCTATTGTTGTTTTGATATTTTCATTCTCTTCTGGTTCTTGAGTGGTATCATGCCTTTAATCTACATCTGTTTGCCCTTGTTCAGTTGAGGTTTGTGTTGTGGTGTCCTCAACTGCCTTATGTGATTGCTATTTACCTTTATTTCTTATGCTTGTATCTGCAACAAAGTTGATAGCCCTGGTTGTATGTTGATCTCCACGAATTTGATAGATTCCCTATGGCGATGGAAATTTAATAACTTGATGTAAATTTGTAGGAACATCATCCATTTCGTGGATCCATGGTCTCCCAAGAATCATGTTATAAGCCATCTCCATATCTACCACCTGGAACTTTGTATCTTTGACGACTCCTTCAGCGAACGTGGTGAGTGTTACCTCTCCTTTTGTGATAATACTAGAATTATCAAATCCAGATAGAGTATGCGCCTTTATTATCACTTTATCTTCATCTTGCATCTCACGTAATACTCTTGCAAAAATAACGTTCACAGAACTACCTGGATCAATTAAAACTCGTTTCACGTTAGTGTCGTGTACAAATATAAGATATTACCACTGCGTCGTTATGTGGAGTTAATAGACCCTCGGCATCTGCATCATCGAATGTAATATTTTCTTCCTCCAAGACATGTCACAGCCACTTCCCGTGGGTAATTGTTAATTTGGAAATCATTTTAGCTGCAGTATATGATACGCTATTGATATCTTTACCCTCACTTATAACGTTGACAGTTCTTTTGGGAGAAGGTGGTTTTGGAGACTCCTGCCTGTTCTTCATGTATGCTTGTTTAACTTTCTCACCGAATAACTCAGTGAGATGCTCTTGTTTTAACAAATGATCAACTTCACCCTGCAAAAACCTGCAATCTGCTGCTTTATGCCCGTGATCGTTATGAAACTCGCACCAATTATCAGGGTTTCGTCTGTTTGGATTTGATCTCATCTCCTTTGGCCACGGTACCTTATCTCCCATGCTTCTCAAAACAACCACGAGTTTAGAAGTGCTCACGTTGAAATTATAACCACCAAACCTTGACTTTAGACTACCATCATCATCTCGTGGCTCACGTGTGATTCGGTTACTCCCAAATCTTGATGATGAGCCTGACTCTCTATTCCTTGATCTATGATCGTACCTCTGATTGTCCTGTTTTGATCGTGAGTATCTTCCCGCATGTCTCATATATGGCTCGTACCTATTTTTATCGGACCTTTTTTCATTTTTAGCCCGTCTTGAGATTACCTTTTCATCTTTTTGATGTCGTGAAATAATATCTTCTTCAATCCTCAGTTTTGTGCTATAACAATTGTAAACATCATTCCACGTTGTAGCTCGGAATTCACGAAGGATTTCTCTAAGTCGCTCGTAGCTTCTGAGCTTTTTTAATTCAAATTGCTCGTGAAAACTATAGCTGCCCAGTTAGCTGGTACTCGTGGCAGTGTTATTCTTTCACGCTAGAATCTGTCCACAAACTCCCTAAGCAATTCTGAGCCCCCTAGTTTGATCTTAAAAATATCTTCCATTATTTTTTTGACTTTTTGGGCTCCCGAGTGTGCTTTGATGAAAGAATCTGCAAGCTCAGCAAAAGAATTTATAGAATTTTTGGGTAAAAAGGAATGTAATGTTAGTGCAGCTTTAGTGAGTGTTTCGCCAAATTTTTTGACCAATACAGATTCAATCTCCTGCTTAGTCAAATTGTTGCCTTTACGCCTATTGTGAATGCAATCACGTGGTCTGTTGGGTCTGTTGTTCCATCGTATTTTGGTATATCAAGAATTTTGAATTTCTTTAGGATTGGATGGGGAGCAGCACTTGGCTTCCAGGGCTGTTGAGAATACTTATCCATATCTACCACTTTGATCACGGGTGGCACCCCAGGTATTTGCTCTATGCAGTCACTTTGCTCCTTGAGCTATTTCTGCAAGGTTAGTACTAAATTTTGTAAATCAGAATTAATTGAATTACCTGGTTCTCCCTCTCGTGATTCGCTGGGGGCTCCACCAGTACCTGACTAACAAGCCCAGAACGAGAGTTCTCTAGAGTGTTGTTATTTGGTGTGGGTGTGGGCGGTGCAGCAGGTAATTGACTAACCAAAGCCTAAAGTGCTTTATTGACTTGTGAGACAATAAGTTCTGGCAAAGCCTAATCCATAGTTTCAACATTTTCAAATTGAGCCTGTCCATATGTGTGAGACCCATCAGGAGTGCCTTCACGAGACTGCCGTGGAGAGCCTCATGGAGAAGAAATCAGCACGTTATTATTCTGTGGATCTCCCTGAAGTTGCTGGGTTGTTTGATTTTCTTGGTTTCCTGGAACGTTATCATTGTTGTTTGACATGGTTGATGTAACAAGAAAAGTTAGGCTAAAATAAAATGGATTATCAAATTCCGATAACAGAACCAATTTGTTTAACAAAAAAATGGAATTTTGACTAAAGCTATAATTTAGAAGAACATGGGTTGCTGATAATCACAAAAATGTGTAAAAGAAAACAATTCGGATAGCTAGAATATAATCGAATAAGACAAGTAAACCAAAGTATATTCAAATGATTTTTTGTGTCTCTACAACTGTTCAGTACTCTCCCTTTTATAGCTATTTCGGATGTATGTGTCTTGCTTTTGTCCTAATAAGGTTATTATGGGCAATAAATGATATTGAATGCTACGTTACATAATTATTATATTTAAGGCAGATTCTCTAACGTTTTCAGCATTTAATGCTTATTAAATACTGTATTTGGACTCTCATGTGCTGTCAGATTCATTCCCTTGACTCTTCTTGATTGAATGTCTTGAATAGGTACGGGCGCTGAATCCTTTGAATAACTGCCCGTACCTCTTCCTTTGCTTTTGTTCGCTTCTATTACCACTCGTGCCTCTTGGCTAATTATAACTCTTTAACTATTTGACCAGCTCACGTATTTTGACATGTCATCTTCATACATTTTTAATATGTAAACTCAATTTTTTCCAATACAACTACGGTGCAATCTTTCTCAAGAATATAATACGAATTTTTCACTACTCTAGGTATGTTAAGGCTATCTCTTCTTTCCTTTTTGGCATGATCCATATGATACAACTAAACGAGCAAGCACACAAGTCTCAGAAATGATTCTATTCTTAGAAGTATTAAGGTTGCCTATGTTACTGAGTCCCCATATGTCCTACTTCCATATTGTCTATTCATGGATCCCATAACATTCCAAGAGATCATATTGACTTACTTCATTATGCGTTGCATTCATTTATACATGTGCATTTACTCATGACTCAGACGGATACACACACACACACAGATATATATATATATATATATATATATATATATATATATATATATATATATATATATATATATATATATATATATATGGGGGATAGGGAAAAGGTTATGGTGTTATATACGCATCACCACCTGATCAGCTGGTATACGATGATAATTTTGCCCTCAGAGGATTTAAGATGTTATGTACGTATAGACCTATGCATTACATGACATTTATACGTATATGCATGGAACTATATCATGATTTACAGAGCTATCTAGACGTACAGGTTGAGTCCTTTACTCCATGTTTTTTCCATGTCCTTAGATAAATGTTGAATTACTGTTATGTTTTAGTTCCGCCTTACATACTCGGTACATTATTCGCACTAACGTCATTTTGTTGGGGATGGTGCATTCATGCCTGCAGGTATAGACAAACATTTTAACGAGCCCTTATAGTAGATGAGGTCAGTATTCAGCAAAGGATTGGTAAGACTCCACCTCATTCGGAGTACATTCAAGTTTTATGATTCATCGTGTTAGAGTTTTGCTACTGATTTATGGGTAGGCCGGTACCCTATCCATTTGATTTCAATTAATCTTAGAGGCTTTGTAGATAGAGGTTCATTTTATGCGTATGTCAGTGGCCTTGATGGCCCATATGTATTCATATTTGTACATTACGAGTTGTGTCCATATTGGCCCATGATAGTTACAAAAAGAATGAATGAGTTACAGAGTGTTTCGCTCGGGCCACTACGATACTGAGTGATAGCCATACCTTCCATGGTTTGGGACGTGACAAAAAAGGATCCTTTAGATGAGGAAAAAACTTCCTTTATTACAGACAAGGGGGCTTACTGTTATAAAGTCATGTCTTTCGGTCTAAAGATTGCTAGAGCCACGTACCAGAGGTTAATAATGAAAATGTTTCAAGAACACCTGGGAAAAAATATGGAAGTCTACATCAATGACATGCTAGTCAAGTCGACAGCAGGCAGGGGATCACATCCAACATTTGTCAGATACATTTCAGGTAGGATAGCAGCATTGGGAAGATTTTGTTTTTAGATCTTTGGAGAATAGTTTTAAGTTCTTTTCACTGTTGAAAAGGCAAAGCCAATTTGAGTGGACTGAAGAATATCGACAAACACTCAAATATCTAAAAACATACTTATGAAATTCGCCATTGCTGGCTAAACCAAAGGATGGAGGAAGGCTAATCATCTATCTCGCTGTGTTAGAAGTGGAGGTAAGTGCAGTATTAGTACGAGAAGATAAAGGTAAACAATCTCCAATCTATTATGTTAGAAAATCTTTATTGGATGTTGAGATTCGATATCCTCATTTAGAAAAACTTGCTTTACCACTAATCATGGCATCTAGAAAGGTGAGGCCTTATTTCCAATGTCACCCTATCTCTGTAGTGACCTCTTACCCCTTAAGAAATATATTACATAAGCAAGAATTATTAGTTAGATTAGCCCAGTGGTCTATAGATCTCAGTGAATATGATATCATATATCAACCTAGAACTGCGATAAAATCACAAGTTTTAGCAGATTTTGTGGCAGACATCAGCCCGGGGATAATACCAGAAGCAGAAAAAAAACTGCAGGTGTTTAATGGTCTAATCCAGGTACTTGAACCCTATTTACTGATGGTTCCTTAAATGTTAAAGGAGCGGTTTTAGGCATTATTCTAGTTCCACCTTCAGGAGAAACCATAAGGCAGACAATAAAATGCCACCCCATTACTAATAATGAAGCAGAATATGAAGCTGTAAATTGCAGGTATGGAACTGGCACGAGAACTCGGAACAGTGCAAATCATAATCAAAAGTGACTCGCACCTTGTAGTTAATCAAATGCAAGGGAGTTATGTATCTAGAGAGGCGAGGATGCAACAATATTTGGAAAAGGCACGAGACTTAATTAGACAATTCCAATCTTGGAAAATCGTACAAATACCCAGGGAAGAAAATGCTGAAGCAAACGCACTGACTAATCTCTCATCTATTAGAGAAGTAACAAATGAAGAAAATGCTTTTATAATACATTTGTTTCAACCAGCACTCGATTAGGAAAAAAATAAGGTAAATTTAAATAATTTAACTTGGGACTGGAGAAACGAGATTGTTATTTTTTTGCAGTGCGGTATTCTACCTGAAGATAAGAAAATGGCTCAGTAACTTCGATGAAAAGCTACCCATTATTGTTTGGATCGTGGCAACCTATATCCAAAGATGTTTGGTGGACCTTTAACAAGATGTCTTGGATCTTCTCAAACAGAGTAAGTGATGAGAGAAGTACACAAGGGACATTGTGGATATCACATAGCAAGAAGATCCTTAGTAAAAACTCTAATTAGAGCAAGATATTATTGGCAAAAAATGGAAGAAGATGCTGAAAGTTTTGTGGCCAAGTGTGACAAATGCCAACGATATGGGAATAATATGCATCGCCCATCAGAGCTATTGTAACGACCCGATCGGTTGTTTCATGAGCTACCACTCTGTTTCCCCCATTTCTACTTCTTATTGTCTTGTTCAGCTATATTATGTGTTATCGGGTTGGTTGGTTCAGGTTCGGACATGTTTTGGAAAAGAATAAGACACTTAGTCTCTTTTGAGTAAGCTTAGGTTGGAAAAGTCAACCAGATGTTGACTTATATGGAAAAGGGCTCATATGTGAATTATGATGGTTTGGATAGCTTCGGGAGGTGATTTAGGACTTAGGAGCGTGATTGAAATGTGTTTGGAGGTACGGAGTAGACTTAGGCTTGAAATGACACTATTGAAATTTTGGCATTTTTCGGTTGATAGGTGAGATTTTTGTATAGGGTTGGAATGGAATTCTAGAAGTTGGAGTAGGTCGGTTGTGTCAATTGTGATGTGTGTGAAAAATATCAGGTCATTCGAACGAGGTTTGATAGACTTTTTGATCGAAATCGGAATTTAGAAGTTTTTGGAATTCTTAGGCTTGAATCTCATGATGATTTGGTGTTTTTATGTTGTTTTGAGAATTCTGAGGGTTGGAAAAAGTTTATATTATGTTATGGGATAGGTTGGCATGTTTGGTTCAGGTTTGGAGGTCCTCAGATGAGTTTCGGGTAGTTGAACGGATCAATTCGTGTTGGAAAAAGTTGCAGAAAATCTGCTGTTGGTGTTACAGACATTTGGGCTTCGCGTTTGTGAGATGGCTCTCGCGCTCGCGAAGGGTTAATGTGTGAGGCAAGAAATTTGGTCTTCGCATTTGCGATATGGGCCACGTGTTCATGAAGGGTTGGGTTCCGCATTCATCGCGAACGCGATGAGTATCCCGCATTCGCGTAGTGTATTTTAGGGAAGCTGGGATTCCAGGAGCTTTGTGCTTCGCGTTTGTATAGGTGTAGCCGTGTTCAAGAAGATTTGGTCGGCTGAAGCATCATGTTCGCAAAAGAGAATTTTGGTCAACGGGTTTTTTGTGCTTTGCAAACGCGAGGCGTTGACCGCGTTCGCGAAAAATGATTTTAAATCGCTGGGCAGAATGTTTGAAAGAGCATTTTTGCAATTTTTTGCCATAGTTCACCATTTTTGAGTCGGTTTTGGAGCTTCTTGAGGGAATTCAAGAGAACTTCTGGGAGGTAAGATTTATGGACTTATTATTCGATCCTATTGTGATTTCCACCTAATTAAACATGAAATTTGAGAGATTTGAAGCCTAAAATTGGGGAGTTAGGGCTTGGATATTGGAGACATTAATCTAGGTATTTGAGGGGTCATTTATGGTCGGATTTTAGTAGTCTTGGTATGTATAAACTCATGAGAGTGTAAGGATTCTAGTTTAGTGATTTTTATCGGAATCCGATGCGTGGCCCTGGGGTCGAGTTTTGACTAATTTCGGGATTTTGATTATTTTCAAGTGGGCTTTGTTCCCTTAGCATATTTTGATGGTTATATATTGAATTTTGTTAGATTCGGGGCATTTGGAGGCCGAATTGAGAGAAAAAGGCATCGCGGGTTAGAGTTTGGCTTGACTTGAGGTAAGTAACGCTTCCAAACTTGGTTTTGAGGGTTCGCAACCCCAAACTATGTGTTCTATGATTACTATTGAGGTGATGCAATGCCAAGTGATGGGAGAGAAGGCATGCACCGTGAGAAATGCGGCCTGGATCATTCCATGGCACTGCTTAGTGAATCTTTTATGTTGATATATGTGATGTAATTATGTGATTAAGTTAATAAGCAACAATTCATGCTAATTATCATGTTAAGACTTCACGCAACATTGTTGAGACCCGAGAGGCCATTTCTTGCTATCATGTCATTTGCATCATTTATAATCTATACTCACTCATAATCATGCATAGTATATCATGCCTCAGTCTCGATTATTGCTACTTGACATATCATATCATTGTTCGGGCTTGTATCATGATATTTTAGCTTGTATGTGTAAGACTGGAGAGTATTGGTTAAGTGAGGCTGAGAGGCTGATATTGATTGACATTTTGGGATCGGGATGCATGCCGTAGTGAGATATTGGTCATGCCTTCGCGGGCAGTGATATATCGCTTGGGCTCAGAGAAGCCCCTCTGGGGTCGTTACACCCCCAGTGAGCACAGTAGAGGGATGGATCTTCCCTGGACACGGATCTTGTCCAAAGTATTAGTATGGAGATGGATCTTCTCTATGAGGCTGGATTGGCATGTTTCCTCACTACAGGGTGACTTATAGTCTGTGATGTATGAATATATTCTAGGATGAACCTTCCTTGGGCCAAGTAGGCCATATACAGTACCGAGTGATTGAGCATTGTGAGTGGAAGTATTATACGTAATATTGATCATGCTATATGTGCAATGGTACTTAGAGGTTCCTGAGCTTTTTACTCTGTATTGTTCATACTGTGTTTAGTCAATGTTGAGAATTTATTTGAATAGTAAGCATGTCTACTTTTTGGTATAATTAACTGTTGAAACCTGTTGAGGTTTGGTTCGTCACTACCGTCAGTCCATATTTTAGACTTGTTACTTACTGAGGTTGTGTACTTACGTTACCCCTTGCACCCTGTGTGCAGATCCAGGTATCTCAAGGCACGATAGCGGTTGTTGATCACGCCAGTTGGAGACTTTTTGTGGAGATTGCAAGGTAGCTATTTGGCGACCGCAGTTCCGTCTTCTCCTTCCTTATCTTCCTTATTGTACTTTTATTTAGACATTCTCAAACTATAGTCTTATGTATTTCAAACAATTGTAGTATTTTTCTCATGACTTAGTGACACCCGAGGTCGGGCATGTATTTCTTTTCGCTGGATTTGAGTTCTATTTTTATCTTATTGGATTTCTATTTAAAAATATAATTTTCTTAAGTCTTTAATTTGGAAAAGAGAGTTAATGAGTAATAATTGGCTGGCCTAGTATCACGATAGGTGCCATCACTACCAGATCGGTTTTTGGGTCGTGATATGTTGGTATCAGAGCCTAGATTACATAGGTCTCACGGATCATGAGCAGGTTTAGTAAAGTCCCGCATATCAGTACGGAGACGTCTGTACTTATCCTCAGGAGGTTGTAGAACCTTTAGGAAAAATTTCACATTCTTGAGTTCTTGTCGTGCGAATCTGTTGACTCTGGTAACTAAACTTTTGTTATTTTATTCTCTCACAGATGGTGAGGACACGTGCTACCAGTCAGGATAGACGACCTCTAGTACCACCAGTTGGGGATGCTAGAAGTCGAGGCCATAGTAGAGGTAGGGGTGCTACCTGTACAGCAGCTAGGACAACACTTGTGGATCCATCCGTCGCCCCAGTTCATGATCAGGCTCCAGCGCGGGATGATCCAGCAGCACCAGTTCAGGCACCGACTGTGCCTACTGTTATTTCAGGTCTCCAGGAAACTTTCGCTAAGATTATGACCATGTGCACCAATCTTGCTCGGGCAGTTGTGATTTATACGATAGCAAATACTTCTCAGGCCGGGAGAGGCACTCAAACTCTCGTTGTCCGTACCCTCGAGTAGGTTATTCAGGGACTCTAGACACCGGAGGCACCAGTAGCCTAGCCGGTTGCACGTGCTCAGGATTTTGTGGTTCCTGTTATGCCTGATGACGAGCAGCATCGATTGGAGAGGTTTGGTAGACTTCAGCCTCCGACTTTTAGTGGTGCAGAGGGCGAGGATGCCCAGGGTTTCTTGGATAAGTGTCAGAGGATGTTGCGTATAGCGGGTATTCTGGAGACGAGTGAGATCTCATTTACTATTTTTCAGCTTTCTGGGCTGCCTTCACTTGGTGGGAGGCTTATGAGAGGCGTAGGCCTATTGGTGCCCGCCCTTTACCTAGGATCAGTTCTCTATTCTCATCCTAGAAAAGTATGTACCGCATTCTTGTAGGGAGGAGCTCTTAGGTAGTTTGAGCATCTACATCATGAGGGTATGCTCATGACGCAGTATGAGATACGGTTCTCCGAGTTGGCCCATCATGCTATTTGGCTAGTTCCCACAGACATGGCTAGGATTAGGAGGTTTGTTAAGGGCCTCAACTATCAACTACAGATTTTTCTGACCATAGAGAGTATCTGGCGCTTCTTATGAGGAAGTGGTTGACATTGCTAGAGATATTGAGTCAGTTCGTTGCCAGGAGCGAGAGGAGAGGGAGGCCAAGAGGCATCGCGGATCTAGTAGTTTTGGGGGTTCTTCTTCGGGAGGCCAGTTTCAGCACAGCAGAGGCCGTTCATTAGGCATGCTCAGCCAGGGTTCAGGTCACCGTGGTGGGTCATCTCGCCATTGTTCTCACAGTTCACATCAGGGTCACTCGTCTCTCAGTGCCCTTCTAGCTTAGAGTTCGACTTAGGCACCATCAATTTAGGGATCATATATGCCTGGTTTTTCTAGTGGGCATCCCGGTGTGCGAGGCTCTCTTCAGTCCCCACCGCCACTTGCTGCGAGGGGTTTCTTCGAGTGCAGAGATTTAGGTTATCTAAATAGGTTTTGTCCCCGTCTTACGAGAGGTTCATCCCAGTAAAGGAGCCAGCCTTTAGCTTTAGCACCAGTTACTTCCCCACTTGCTCAGTCACCTCGGGGTGGAGGTCAGTCAGCTAGGGGTCGCCCTAGAGGGGGAGGTCGATCAGGTGGTGGTCAAGCCCATTTCTATGTCCTCCTAGACAGACCAGATGCTATTGCTTCAGATGCTGTGATTACAGGTATTATCTCAGTCTACCACAGATATGCCTCTATATTATTTGATCCCGGTTCCACCTTTTCTTATGTGTCATTATATTTTGCCCATTAATTAGATATGCCCCCCGAGTCTCTTATTTTATTTATTCATGTATCTACTTCGGTGGGTGATGCTATTGTTATGGACCATGTATATCGATCGTGTGTAGTGACTATTGGGGGTTTGGATACCCTAGTGGATCTCTTGTTTCTTACTATGGTTAATTTCGATGTGATATTGGGCATGGATTAGTTATCTCCATGTCGTACTATTTTGGACTTTCATACTAAGGCAATAACTTTGGCTATGTCAGGATTGCCATGGATTGAGTGGTGAGGTTTGATTGATTATGTTCCTAGTAGGGTGATTTCATTTCTGAAAGCCCATCGGATAGTTAGGAAAGGTTGTCTTTCATACTTAGCATTTGTCAAGGATGTCAGTACAAAGACTCCCAGCATTGGTTCTATTCCGGTTGTGAGGGATTTTACCGATGTGTTTCGTAGACTTGCCGGGCATATCACCAGATAGGGATATTGATTTTGGTATTGATCCGGTGCCTGGAACTAAGTCCATTTCTATTCCACCGTATCGTATGGCACCAGCGGAGTTGAAAGAGTTAAAGGAGTAGCTTCAGGAACTCATTGATAAGGGTTTATTCAGCCTAGTATTTCGCTGTGGGGTGCTCCTATTCTATTTGTGAAGAAGAATGATGGCACTATGAGGATATGCATTGATTATATGCGACTGAACAAGGGTAAATTAAGAACAAGTATTCCCTGCATTGCATTGATATTTGTTTGACCAACTTCAGGGAGTGAGAGTGTTCTCCAAGATTGATCTTCGTTCAGGGTATCACCAGCTGAAGATCAGGGATTCGGATATTCTTAAGACAAATTTTAGGCCCCGATATAGTCATTCTGAGTTCCTTGTGATGTCTTTTGGGCTAACCAATGTCCCTGCAGCGTTCATGCATTTGATGAACAACGTGTTTTGGCCCTATCTCAACTCGTTCGTGATTTTTTTCATTGACGATATTCTGGTGTATTCGTGTAGTCCAGAGGAGCACGTCGAGCATTTGAGAGTTGTGTTGTAGAGATTGAGGGAGGAGAAGCTTTATGGAAAGTTCTCCAAGTGTGAGTTCTGGCTTAGTTCAGTGGCTTTCTAAGGGCACGTAGTGTCCAGCGAGGGTATTCAGGTTGGTCCGAAGAACATCCATGCGGTTCAGATTTGGCCCAGATCGTCCTCAACCACAGATATTTGTAGCTTTCTTGGTTTTGGTGGATTATTATCGCCAGTTCGTTCATGGATTTTCATCAATAGCGTCGCTCTTGACCAAGTTAACTCAAAAGGGTGCTCCTTTTATGCGATGGAAGAAGTTTGAGGCGAGCTTTCAGAACCATAACCTTCAGGTTCATATACTGTGTATTGTAGTGTTTCGAGAGTTGGTATTGGGTGTGTGTTGATGCAGGAGGGTAGAGTTATTGCTTATGCTTCTCATCAGTTGAAGCCCCTTGAGAAGAACTACCCCGTTCATGATTTGGAGTTGGCTACCATTATTGATGCGTTGAAGTTTTGGAGACATTATCAGTATGGTTGTCTTGTGAGGTATTTACCGATCATCGTAGCCTTCACCACTTGTTCAAGCAGAACAATCTCAATTTGAGGTAGCAAAGATGGTTGGAGTTGTTAAAGGACTATGATATCACTATTTTGTACCATCCAGGAAAGGCCAATGTGGTGGTCGATGCCTTGAGTAGGAAGGCAGTGAGTATTGGGATTTTGGCATATATTCCTGTTAGGGAGAGAACTCTTGCAGTTGATGTTAAGGCCTTGACTAATCGGTTTATGAGGTTGGATATTTTAGAGTCCATTCGGGTCTTAGCTTTTGTGATTTTTTGCTCTTCCTTGTTTGATCGCATCAGAGAGTGCTAGTATGATGATCTTTATTTTCTTGTATTTAAGGATAGAGTTCATCACAATGATGCTAGAGATGTGACTATTAGTGATGATGGAGTTTTGAGGATGCAGGGTCGGATATGTGTGCCCAATGTAGATGGGCTTCGGGAGTTGATCTTGGAGGAGGCCTATAGCTCACGGTATTCCATCCATCTGGGTGCCGCGAAGATGTATCAGGATCTCGACAATATTATTGGTGGAGGAGAATGTATAAGGACATTGTGGAATTCGTAGCTCGATGTATCAATTGTTAAAAAGTGAAATATGAGCATCAGAGATCGGGTGGCTTGCTTCAACATATAGATATTCTAGAGAGGAAGTGGGAGCGGATCACCATGGACATTTTAGTTGGATTCGTATGGACTTTAAAGAAGTTCGATGCCATTTGGGTGATCGTGGATTAGCTGACCAAGTTCGCACACTTCATTCCTATGTGTACTACCTATTCTTCAGAGCGTTTGGCAGAGATCTATATCCGAGAGGTTGTTCACTTGCATGGTGTCCTAGTCTACATCATTTTAGATAGAGGTACTCAGTTTACTTCACAGTTATGGAGACCCGTGTAGAGAGATTTGGGTGCTCAAGTTGAGTTGAGCATAACTTTTCACCCTCAAACGGACGGGTAGTCCCAGCACACTATTCAGATACTGGAGGACATGTTGCGCGCTTGTGTCATTGATTTTGGAGGGTTATGGGATCAGTTTCTACCACTCACAGAGTTTGCTTACGATAAAATTTACCAGCCGAGTATAAAGAAGGCTCCATATGAGGCATTGTATGGGAGACGATGTAGATCTCCAGTTGGTTGGTCTGCGCTGGGTGAGGCTAGGCTTTTGGGTACAGACTTGGTGCAGGATGCTTTAGACAAGGTGAAGGTGATTCAGGAAGGCTTCGTACAGCGTAGTCGAGACCAAAAAGTTATGCTGACAGGAAGGTTGGGGATGTGTCCTACATGGTTGGCGAGAAGGTTCTATTAAAGGTTTCACCCATGAAGGGTGTTATGAGATTTGGTAAGAAGGGTAAATTGAGTCCTCGGTTCATTGGGCCTTTTGAGGTATTTCGGAGGATTAGGAAGGTGGCTTATGAGCTTGCTTTGCCACACATCTTATCGAGTGTGCATTCAGTATTTCATGTTTCGATGGTCTGGAAGTATATTGGAGATCTTTCTCATGTTTTGGATTTCAGCACGGTTCAGTTGGATGGTGATTTGACTTATGATGTGGAGCCAGTAGCCATTTTGGAGCGCCAGGTTTGCAAGTTGAGGTCAACAGATATAGCTTCAGTGAAAGTACAGTGGAGAGGTCGGCCTGTGGAGGAGGATAGCTGGGAGACTGAGCGGGAGATGCGAAGCATATATCCTCACCTATTCTGGACTTCAGATATATTTCTTGACTCGTTCGAGGACGAACATTTGTTTAAAAGGGGGAGGATGTAATGAACCGGCCAGTCATTTCATGAGCTACCACTCTGTTTCCCCAATTTCTTCTTCTTATTGTCTTGTTCAGTTGTATTATGTGTTATCTGGTTGGTTGGTTTGGGTTCAAAAAGGTTTTGGAAAGGAATGAGACACTTAGTCTCTTTTGAGTAAGCTTAGGTTGGAAAAGTCAACTAAATATTGACTTATGTGAAAAAGGGTGCGGATGTGAATTCTGATGGTTTGGATAGCTTCAGTAGGTGATTTGGTGCTTAGGAGCGTGATCGAAATGTGTTTTTGAGGTCCGTAGTAGACTTAGGCTTGAATTGGCGAAACTGGAATTTTGTCATTTTTATGTTGATAGATGAGATTTTGATATAGGGGTTGTAATGGAATTCCATAAGTTGGAGTAGGTCCGTTGTGTCATTTGTGACATGTGTACAAAATTTTAGGTCATTCGCACGAGGTTTGATAGACTCTTTGATCGAAAGCAGAATTTGGAAGTTTTTGGAATTTTTAGGCTTGAATCCGATGATGATTTGGTATTTTGACATTGTTTTTAGTGTTCCGAGGGTTGGAAAAAGTTTGAATTATGTTATGGGATAGGTTAGCATGTTTGGTTGAGGTCCCAAGGGCATCCGGTGAGTTTTGGGTATTTGAACGATTCAATTCATGTTGGAAAAAGTTGCCGAAAATATGTTGTTGGTGATGCAGACGTTTTATCTTCACGTTCGCGAGAGGGCTCTCGCGTTCGCGAAGGGTTAAGGTGTGAGGAAGGAAAGTTTGTCTTCATGTATGCGATGTGGTCCCCGTGTTGGGTTCAGCATTCATCGCGAACACTATGAGTATCCCGCGTTCGCGTAGAGTATTTTGGGATAGCTAGGATTCCAGGAGCTTTGCGCTTCGCGTTCGCATAGGTGTAGCCGCGTTCGTGAAGTTTTGGTCAGCTGAAGAATCGCGTTCGTGAGGGGCTTCCGCATTCTCGAAAGATATTTTTGGTCAACAGAGTTTTTGTGCTTTGCGAAGAAGGATTTTAAACCAATGGGCAGAATGTTTAAATGGCCATTTTCGCGATTTTTGGCCATAGTTCACATTTTTGAGTAGGTTTTGGATCTTCTTGAGGGAGATTGAAGAGGGAATTCAAGAGAAATTTTTGGAAGTAAGATTTATGGACTTAATAATCGATAATATCATGATTTTCACCTAATTAAACATGAAATTTGGGAGATTTCAAGCCTATAATTGGGGAGTTAGGGATTGGAAATTGGAGACCTTAATCTAGGAATTTAAGGGGTCATTTGTGGTCGGATTTTGGTAGTCTTGGTACGTATAAATGCGTGAGAGTGTATGGGTTCTAGTTTAGTTATTTTTATCGGAATCCAGGGCATGGGCTCGGGGGTCGGGTTTTGACAAATTTTAGGATTGTGATGTAATTCTGATTATTTTCGTGTGGGCTTTGTTTCCTTAACATATTTTGATGGTTATATACTGATTTTGGTTAGATTCAGGGCATTTGGAGGACGAATCGAGAGGAAAAGGTATTGCGGGCTAGAGTTTGGCTTGGCTTGAGATAAGTAATGCT
Organism: Nicotiana glauca; assembly: GCA_026770625.1. Classification (NCBI taxonomy): domain Eukaryota; kingdom Viridiplantae; phylum Streptophyta; class Magnoliopsida; order Solanales; family Solanaceae; genus Nicotiana; species Nicotiana glauca. The sequence continues at coordinate 59,949 of MU742972.1, forward strand.
TCCAAACTTGATTCTGAGGGTTCGAAACCTAGAACTATCTTTTCTATGATTACTATTAATGTGACACAATGCCAAGTGACGGGAGTGAAGGCGTGCACCATGAGAAATGCATCCTGGATCATTCCATGGCACCGCTTAGTGACTCTTTTATGTTGATCTCTATGATGTAATTATGTGATTGTGAGCACGTAATTTTTGCCCTAAGCATATTATTCCCAAAAATTCAAACAAAATAATTTCTTTATTATTTTACAATTTTTTGTGAATTTTGTGGTATTTTTTGGTAATTGTTGCATTTTATTTGTGCATTTTTATTCGTATGAAAAATAAAAAAAATACTCATTTGCATTTAGGCTCTAATTTCATATTTTGGGATTAATTAAGGGTTAATTTATTTTAGAACAAAATAGGAGGAAAATAACAAAAATGATACTTTTTGCATTTTTAGTTTAAATTTGTATTAGTTTGTATTTTAATTAGGAATTAATTAGGAAATCTAATTTTAGTGTAATTTGGTTGGGAGTTTTATTTTAGCATTTTTATAAGATCAGCAAAAGTAAAAAAAATACAAAATGAAAACATAAATGCAAAATAAAAGAAATACAAAAAGAGGAAAAAATTAGATAAAAGAAATAAAAGAAAAAACAATTTAAAAGAGGGTGCTTTAATAATACTCAGTTTGGGCCGTTTGTTTACATTTTTACCCAGCCCAAAAGAATCCAAATCACCCCAATAACAACCCAGCCCAATCCCCATGTCCGGTCCGACCCGTTTCATCAAATGGCAAATCTGGGCCGTCCACTGATCTCATCCGACGGTCCAGATCAGTTCAAGAAAATTACATAAAAATGTAGTAAAACCTTCACAAACATCTAAGAAAATATCCATCATCCTCGTACCCTTTTCATCAACGCCACCCTCCGCCGTCCTCCGCCGGTTGGAAATCGTCTCCGCTGGCGGCCCACCTCCAAATGCCACCAAAATAACACCCTAGAACCACCTTTCTCTCCTCTTTCCCACCCCTATCTTAGTTTGTCTCGAATCCCATCCAATCGCCTCGAATATCAGATCTAAACTTTTCTGGCCACGACGCAACTTCGTCCAAACTCGCCCAAATTAACACCCTAGGTCACTCTCCCCTTCCCCTATCCAAATCCATGACTATTTTTCTTTGAATCTTCCCAGAGCACCTCAAATCTTAAATCGAATTTTCAGACACAACTCCTAATCTCCCAAACTTTGCTAAATGGACATTATGCGACCCCCCTCGTCTCCTTCGTGAAGATTTCAGCGGAAATGATGCTCAAGTATCACCGGAAGTGGACTAAATTCATGTCCGGGAATTTACCGGCTTGGGAATTTCCTCTTCCTTTTCATTTTGATATTATTTTTGTTGATTAAGTAAGCTTTTATCCGAAATTGATAAAGTTTCCTCTAGTTTTGATTTCACTCTACTATGGTCATAGGTTTAACTTCTAGTTTAGTTTTGTTTAAACTTGCTAATTGAATGTATTTGGGGTGTTAATTAGTTCAGTTCTGCTTTATTTTGAATGCCATGTTCAGGGTTTAATCGAGTTTTGTTAATTCGCTAAGGTTCTTTTGGAAATACTGTTCTTAGTCGTCATTTTAATCCATTCTGATTCGATGTTAGTTAATCGAGTCATAATTGTTTATTGCAATTGATTAGTTAACTCAAGTGTTAGTTTTTTGTTCTTTGATTGCTTAGTGTAATTAGTTTAGTGTTGACTCACTTTCAATTTCAATTAGTATCAGTTAGATTCAATATTAGAGTTTTGGGAATTACTTTGGTTATAGCTGAATAGGTTAGATCATTTTAGTTGACCATAGTTGAAGTTTAACTAAGGCAGAAGGGGTTTGATTGGTTAGTAATTTCAGGGGGTAAATAAGGGTAGTTTGGGCATGGAAAATGGCTTAGTTTATTAAGAACAGTAATTTCAAAACAAAAAAAAAGGGTAGTATAAGTATTGTATAGATAGAAGAACACCCTAGGGCCTTCTAGAATGGGACTTTAGTGCACATTTCAGCAAAATAGAGGTAGTTACTTGGGTAACAAGTCAGAAAACAAGGGATTAATTGAATAAAATGATAGGGACTGAAATAGAAAACAGAAAATAAGGGCAGCCCTCATTTCTTGCCTAGTGCCTTCTTTAACAAGTTTTAGAGACCACTGAAAATTCCCAAGTTTTGGACACACCCTTGAAAATTAAAAAGATTCAGCTATCAAAAACTCCCTCTAATAGCTCTCTCTCTCTCTCTCTCTCTCTCTCTCTCTCTCTCTTTAATATTCAGATCTAAGTTTGAAATTCAAAATTCAAACTCCAAAAACCAAAAGCAATAGAAAAATATAATAAAAACTCAAAAAAAATTACTGTTCCATTAGATGATTCAAGCTAGTTTCTCCTTCAGTTGCTGATTTTCCAGTTTTAGTTCAACATTTGGGTTTTGAAACTTCAGGGGGTTGTTAGTGTTGTTTCCTGCAGTTTTGGATTTGTTTAAGCTGTTTTCTGGTTGAAATATGAGTTTGCTTAAGGTGTTGTTGTAATTCTGGGTAGTTTCGAGTTATTCTAAGTTGATTTGGGTTTGTTGGTTAAGTTCTGCTTGGATTTGGCATTCCTGCGTTTCCAGATTTTATCTTGAACCACTCGTCTATTCCAAATTGCTGGAAAGTGATTTCTCTTGCTGTTGCTTATTATTTGCTTGAACTGACCTCACCTCTCTCATTTCTGTCCAATATCCAGGTACTCATTTGTGTCTCTCAGATCATTTGAAGTGAAATGAAGTGCTGGCAAACCTTTCCTGTTGAATTTCCTCTTTGTTTGCTTAAATTTGATGTCAAATAAAACTCTTTAGCATGTGTTGGATTACTAAATGTATAACTGACGGCAAGTTTATCAATTCACTCTCTAGCATCTTATGGGCTTTTGTAATAGGACTGCAGTAGCTCGTTATGAACTGTTCTAATTATACTTTGGTAGTAGAATGTTAATTAGCTTAGGAATCTCATGTTTGGTAATTAGTTGGATGGTTAAAGATGAAGTGGTAGTATTTGTTAGTCAATTCGATCCATGTATTCTATGTAAACCCGTCAAACTAAATAATAACTCGGGATGAAAATCAGTCATTGGTTCTAATTAAGTTATATCTCGCTCCTGTGCAGTTGGGTTATAGGAGTAAGAAGGTTATTTGAAAGAGGAAACAATTTCACCTTTAATTGCAGTAGCTCATTTCTAAATGCATATGTTGTTTGAGTGTTAAACTAGTTGATAGGTGAAACCAATTTGAAAGTAATCAGCATATTGAATGTTAATAAAACCAATGCAATTTTTATTTGTACTTCACCTTATTAGCACCTAAAATCTCAATAAAAACCAGTAAACAAGTAATGCTTCTCCCTGTTACAAGCCATTGGGCTGTTTGTGTCAATATTAATAGACACACACTAGATCTTTGATTCGTACATTGGTTTACCCATGTGATTTTGGGCCTTGTCATTCAAATGGACGGCTCATTTTCTAGCAGGATTATCCGATTGTTCAGTGCCCCGAAGGATTCGATACAGCTTGACAGACCTTGTCCAGTTTGGGCTGGAGTCGAAGCCCAGCTATTTGTTCATAGGCCAAATTATTTAGCTCATTGATTTGAGCTTGATTTAAGATTGCAATATATAGTTTAACATAGTATAATCCATCTCATTTATCAATTAGGATATTTCTTTTATCATTAGAGACAAGGGGTTGAGTAGAAAATAGTAGTCACTTTAGGATTGGCCTTTAATAAAAATGAGACGAGCCCCGCCAAACAAAAATACAAAAATCGCGGGGCCCTCAGTAATTGCTTAATTAAAAATATTTAGACTTCGGGACGAGCCGTTTAGCGAATTTCATGGCACTCCCCAAAATAATAACGCGTTAGACTCTTTAGGCGCGATTTTAATAATTTTACCTTCTTAAACTAAGGTGTGCATTCCATGCAACCCAAAACCAAATCCAAAAACATTGAATAAGAATGTGCCGAGGATCCGGGTGCATTTCATGTGACGTGATCCGAAAATGCGTTCTTAAACGACGTTCACTTTCGTAAAAAATAATTAAAAAGCGGTAAATAATTATGAAATTGCAATATAGTTTGGAACATGTATAAAAATTAGATTTTTAGCCATTTATAATAATTTAAGTTACCGCGCTAGAACCACGAGATCCGTGGGTGCCTAACACCTTCCCTTGGGTCAACAAAATTCCTTATACAGAATTTCTGGTTTGCAGACCTCCAATTAGGAAGTCGAAATTTTCCTCGATTTGGGATTTAAATTAAATTGGTGACTTGGGACACCAAAAGCCAATCCTATCCCTAGTGGGCGACTCTAAAAATAAATAAATAATTCTATTTCGAATAATGTCACTTTAAATGGAAAAACTCCCTTATACATTTATCCTTCGGGGTAGGTGTGTAAAAAAGGAGGTGTGACAGCTCTGGTGACTTTGCTGGGGAATACGAACCCAGAATTTCGATTCAGGGTTCAAGAATTCGAGCTTAGTATAATTGTTATATTTGGCTTTACCTGATTTTTCTACATGTTCCATGCCATATGTGCTAAGTGTTTTACCGTTTTGATATTTGTTGAAATTGTATGTATAAACTGTCGCGAATCCCTTCCTCTCTCTGATCTTCTACATCAAGGATAAGGGTGCACTTCGTGTAGCTTCTCTTCTGTTTAGAGTCTTTCCCAATTTAGAACGAGGTTGGATAAGCTGCTAAGTCGACGGAGCTTCTGTATACCCGGTACACTGCCTCCCCCTCGGCTCGAGTTATCCGCTCGGGTAAGACAGGTCTAGACCAATAAACCTAGGGTTTAAACCTAGAAGAACAAAAACTCATGCCGGATCCCTAGTAGGACGTTTGTTTGCATCATGTGCATTTGACTTAGGGGACTCAACGCAGGGGTTGGGTCCGTCTAGGACAGGTGACCTGAAATAAAATGACCATCTTGATGTATCTTACGTGCTACTTGCGCATTTATTTGCTCGGCTTTGCATGTTGACCGACTTGTCTATAATGAGTGAAAATGAAAAACATAGCAGTGTTAGGACTGAGTGAGAGTGACCATTTGTTTTGAAAATCCCAATGCCTAAATAGTACTGAAATGCTGTCGGATTTCTTAAAAAAAATGGAAATGGAAAAACAAAGAGAAAAAGAGAAAATATTTGAAAAAAAAGAGACAATTGTTGGTCAAAATAGTTTTGATTTTGGCAAATCTGCCCGAACTACACTGGTTTGATTCTCACCGGACGTGAGATACGTAGGCAAACCTCATCGGGTCCAACCTCCCTTTTGCAAATAGCCAAAAAATGTCAAAATTTTAATTTTTGTCATAAATATAGTCGGGTGATACTATTCTTGTTAAAATAAGCCAAATGTCCCAAAAGGACGCCGGAAGGCTGTTTCGCAAGAACGGCCACTCTGAGTCATTTTTAAATGGTTTACGGGCACAACCTTAAAATCTTCCTCCCAGAAGTGCTGAAAGGCTGTATTCGCAAAACCAAATCCTCGTCTTGTTAAATAAAGAATTTTGCAAAATAGCCAGTTTTCAAAATAAGTCATTAAAATTACCTTGTATATAAACGTGCAGGATGACTTCAAGTAACATCGAAACCTTCTCAGTCCTGAGTGAGATCCCATTGAAACTTCATATGTGGTGGCATGATCTAGGAAAAGGAAGCAGAGATACCGTGGTCAAAATTTTGGGCGGTCTAGTTGATTTACTGAACATCACACCGAGGAAATATATCATTGAGGCACTAATATCATTTTGGGACCCGACCCGTAACGTATTCCGGTTTTCAGATTTTGAACTCACCCCTACATTAGAGGAGATTGCGGGATACGCGGGTCTCAACGGGAACCTTCGAGGCAGATACCCATAGGCCCCACGACCGATAACCCTTCATAGGTTTTTGGATCTGTTGAGCATTAGCCGGGATATTCAAGACCCACATCTGCCAGAAGGGTGTTGTACATTGCACTTCCTATATCATCGGTATGGTAACCCAAAAGGTTTCGAGGAGCCCAACACCGGCTTGACGCATGCCGGAAATAAAGAGAAATGGGAAGCTCGACGGGGATTAGCCTTTATGGTAGCCTTTTTGGGAGTGTTGTTTTATCCAAGAAAAGATGGTCACATAGACCTCGGCCTGGTAGGGATGCTAGATGTTTCCATGAAAAACCTACTAGTACAGTGGTTCCTCTGATCGTAGCAGAAATGTACCGAGCTCTAACCAAATGCCGCGAATGCGGGAAATTCTTTCAAGGTTGCAATTTGCTCTTACAGTTGTGGATGCAAAAACATCTCTGTCACCGCACAAGCTATATGAACTACGGTTTAACTGGGTTGAGTTGTATTGCAGAATTTGGGACCCGGGTGACAGGTATTGAGTTCCCTGAGGGTACTGAGGCCTGGTCGTCATGCTTAAGATCCCTGACCGGAGATAAAGTCGAATGGGCTTATGGTTGGCTTCCCGCTACTGAAGCTATATACACATCAGCAGAGGTCCCCTATATTCTTTTAATGGGCATCTGAAGCATACAGCCTTACACTCCTTACCGGGTTTTGCGACGACTTGGAAGATTCCAGACATTGAACTATGACGATGACCTGAGTGAGCAAGTCATTAAGTTAGGCCCGAAGGCTGCAATTCCTGAAGGCAGAATCCGAAAGATATGGAATGAGTGCCGGTTCCTCGAGCTTAAAACCATAATACAGGACCAAGCTAGAGGTGAGGTAGATCCCAAGTATCTGACGTGGTTTGGCAAAAGATTTCAAATCCCAAAGAGACCCGCTAAAAGACCGCACGTGCACCAATTTACCAATGGGGTCCAAGTTCAATGGGACTGGCAAGCAAAAGAGAAGGAGTACCGAGCTAGAATAGGACGGTTGGAGCAATAGGTCCGGGACCTCCAATCCGACAAAAGTGTACAGGCTGCAGTCGACGAGGGTGATAAAAAGAAATTAGCTCAGGAGAACGAAGCACTCAAAGCCCGAATTAAACAAATGAAAATAGATGCTCGGAACCAAGAAAGAAGTCTATCTGATGAAAGGTTGATCAAAGGGTTAAAGAAACAAATTTTGGACTGCCAAGAAGAACTAGAAAAATTTAAGGGAAACATGGAAAGACTCCGAGCGCAGTGGGCTAAAAATACTGAAGAAAGAGCCCAATTTGTGCAACAAATGAGGAGAAACTACGAGGGAACCATTGCCGAAATGAAGAGAAAAATGAATACTATGGAAGAAAAGACAGCCTAGCGGGATAAAGAATTCCAAGCCGAGATGAACCAGTGCTATGGGTTAATTGCAGAGATGGAAAAGGAAATAAAATTGCTACAAGACCTGCACTTCCAGGACTCTCAGGTGCTAGAAGCTCGTACACAACAAATAAGCCGACTCCTCCAAGAAAAGGGCCGAATCAGGGAAGGATCAGAAACATTGCCCAATATATTGTCATGAAGTGTCAGGTCGGCGAGCGAACGGGTCATACCACGTCCTTTGCCTCAGTGATGATATTTGTTCGCCAGGTCATGAATGATCTAGATCAGTTGCAAAGGGGTCTTGCACGTAGGCCCGCGTCAATGCCGAACAATGCTCCGCGGGCCCCAGGATTTGAAGCATTGATGTATTCTTAGTTAATCCAGTCTGTATTTTTGCTTTTGAGTCTATTTTTGTAATTTCCTTTTCAAGAAAAGAAAAACAAATAGCCTAGTAGCTTTTGTAATCGCAGTTGTTATCAATGAAAAATTAAAAAATTCCCAAAAATTGTTTTCTTACTTTTGCATTTATTTGCAAGAACTACGCTTGGTCTGATTCATGCGGGGTCATGATACGTAGGCAATCTACATAAGATTCGACCATAATCCTAGGAAAAACACAAAAAAGAGAAATACGAGGGAAATAAATAAAAGGAAAAAAAACAAGAGAGAAAAGAAACGCAAAAGAAGAAAATAAGGCATTGAGAGAAAAAAACCATGGCCAAAGAAAAAGAAAATAGAAAATGAAAATGGAGAAGCAGGAAAAGAAAATGAGAGAAAACAAAATAAAAAGAGAAAGAAAAGATAAAAGGATTAAGAAGAAAAGCCGGGATGACACATGCAACCGAAGCAAACATGCAGATATCCATTTAACTGTATAGGTGCATCACACTCCAATGTGCAGTTACCTATCTGTTACTTGTTTCATACTAACCCTTTGTTGCTGTCAATTTTCAGCTGAGTATTTTAGAAACCGTGGTTGGTTTGTGGTAAACTGGCCTCGCATCGATACTTCACCATATCCAAAGGAAAAACAGAGATGTCATCTGAAATGACCCTGCCTGCAATCCCCATACCTGAATATATCCCAATCTCTGGGATCCCGGCCTCTGAATCCTATACAGCTGAAGAAAATCGGATCCTGCACTTGCGCTTGATGGAAATGTGGGATGCTTGGAACAACGGGAAGGAACCCCCAAGCACTATCCCCGGATTCTCGGAGTTGTTCCCTATATCTGGAGGTGCTACCACGGTCCCTATCAGCCACCCAAATATTCCTCTAGGGCAACCTACTATGACTGCTAACTGCTTCGTAACATCCTCTGAGGATCATCCCCAATTGTTCCCATCTAGGATTGCTCCTAACATCTTTACAGCTCCACCATCATCTGCAACAACCCAATTATCGCTACCAAAATATGCTTTTGACCCTTCGGTCTTCACATTTTAGAATTCAGTTTTTCAGGTTGACCTTCCTCACTATTCTCAATATACCTACTCTCGGCCACCATATGATATCACACCGGGGCAAGACAAAACCCCTAAAGCCCCGGAGCAGGATGAAATAACAAAAAGAATGAGGAGTTTAGAGCAGAGTCTGAAAAATATGCAGGGTTTAAGCGGGCAGAAGAGTGTTTCTTACAATGATCTGTGCATGTTCGCTCACGTACACCTGCCTATGGGATTCAAAACGCCAAAATTCGAAAAGTATAATGGACATGGCAATCCCATTGCTCACCTCAAAAGGTATTGTAATCAATTGCGTGGGGCTGGTGGAAAAGAAGAGTTATTAATGGCTTACTTTGGAGAAAGCTTGGTGGGCATAGCGTCGGAGTGGTACATAGATCAGGACATATCTCGATGGCATATCTGGGATGACCTTGCCCGAGATTTTATCCAACAATTTCAGTACAATATATACATTGCGCCAGATAGGAACTCCTTGGCAAACCTAAAGAAAAAGCCCTCAAAGAGTTTCCGCGAATACGCAATCAAATGGCGTGAACAGGCATCAAGAGTGAAGCCTCCAATAGATGAGGTTGAGATGGTCACTATCTTCCTACAGGCTCAGGAGGCATATTATTTTCAAAACATGATGTCCACTATGGGTAAGCCTTTTGCAGAGGCAATAAAAATCGGAGAGATGGTAGAGAATGGGCTAAAAATGGGCAGAATCGTGAGCCAATCGGCCATAAGAGCAACCTCCCAGGCCATCCAAAGCGGGTCTGGGGGAATGGCTAAGGGAAAAAAGAAAGAAGAAACAGTGATGGCAACATCGGGTGGAAGAAGGTATCGGGCTCCTAGACCGGTGTTCTCAGAAAGAGCCCCTCATCACTATTACCCTCACACAGATATGACTTATGCTCCTCCACCTTATGTGGTAATGAATGCTCAACCTTTCGGCCGCCCGCAACAACAAGCTAACCAAAACCCACCTCCATTCCAGAGAAACCAGCCACCTTACCAAAACCAATATAAACCCCGACCACCACAAAATAATTTCCGCCCTCAGGAACCACCTAGGCGACCAAATTTTACCCCAATTGGTGAACCATATTCCAGTTTGTTCCCGAAGCTCGTCCAGATGAACCTATTACAGCCTATTCCCCAAAACAGGCCGAATCCGGAATCTCCAGCCTATCAATGAGGTGTTCACTGTGACTATCATTCAGGGGCTGAAGGGCACAGTACTGACAGCTGCTGGACATTGAAAAACGCTATGGAGGATTTGATTGAACAAGGGAAAATAGTGTTGAGGGATGAAGAAGTCCCAAATTCTACCAATAATCCCTTGCTCGCTCATAAAAACGGGCCGGTAATCGGCATGATTTGTGAAGACCGAGACTTTGACCCGGCTCTGAAAGCCATAATTGCTATTGCTAATGCCGAAAGGAAACCCAAGGTAGTCCCGAAGCAGGAAGAGGAGAAGAAGAATAAAGCTGTCAACATTGAGCCTGAGGAGAAAATTGAGACAAAAGCAGAGCTGGTGCCTCCTAAACACGGGGTTCTTTATGTTCCGCGAGGTTACCAAGAGAAACCACTAGTTGTGAGTACCCCGAGGAAGTATGAAGTGAAGAAGGGGACACAGATGTATGTGCCGAAAGGGGCCTACATGGTGCGGAGGATAATTAAACTTCCTCGGCTGAGTGAGCCAGTGGTTATTGGACGCACACCACAGAAGCCCATGACCGACCCCTCTATAGTGTCGTGGAACTACCAACAAACAGTGGTCACATACAAAGACAAGGAAATCTCGGCAGAACTACCAGGAACAGTCCTTGTTGAAAATATTCAAATATACAAGAGGTAAACAGCGCCACACGAAAGCGTTTTCCATCTAAGAAGTCGGTGAGTGCTGAAGAAGCAGAGACATTCTTTCAGAAAATGAAAATGCCAGACTATGAAAAAATAGACCAATTGAGGAAGTGTCTTGAGCAAGTGTCACTGCTGTCACTGGTGACCAAATCTGTCGTACATCTGAAGATCCTTATGAAAACTCTGAACGAAGCATATGTGCCAGCCGAGACTTCGGTTGAACAACTTGAAAGGATGGCAGGAAGATTCTTCGATGTCAACCAACTCTCCTTCAGTAAAATTGATTTGCCTCCAGAAGGAGCTGCCCACAATAAAGCCTTGTACCTGACGGTCAAATGTGAGAGTTACTATGTTAAGCGGGTCATGGTGGACGGAGGCTCGGGGGTTGACATCTGCCCACTCTCCACTTTTCAAGGAATGGAAATAGGGACAGGAAGGATTCGTCCAAATAATGTTTGCGTGAGAGCCTTCGACGGTGTTAAAGAGATACCATCGGCGAGATTTATTTGATACTAACCATAGGCCCGGTGGATTTCGAGGTGACCTTCCAAGTGTTAGACATGGATACATCTTACAATTTTCTCCTGGGAAGGCCTTGGATCCATGCTGCAAGAGCTGTGCCCTCAACCCTCCACCAGATGGTAAAATTTGAGCATGAAGATCAGGAGATCGTGGTCCACGGGGAAGGTGAGCAGTCCATATATCGTGACCCATTTATCCCATGCCTGGAGGCGAGGGAGGGAAGTGAGCATATTGTCTATCAAGCCTTTGAAATCATGGTAGCTGATTAGTATGAGGAAAGACATCCATGCCCCCAGCCTTTCTTATCCAATGCTTCGATCATGGTAGCCAAGGAAATGATAAGACATGGTTTCAAACCAAGATAAGGGTTGGGAAAAGCTTTGCAAGGAATAGCCGAATCGGTAACACTACCCGCAGTGAAAAAGTATGCCAGGATAGGCTTCCACCCTACCCCAGATGATGAGAAATTGGCCGGCAAAAGAAAGAAAGATGGATGGGTTCTGCCGCAACCATTGCCATATCTGTATGAGACCTTTGTCAAGCCTAAGTACGGCGCAAAAGAGGATGACGAGGTGTTCACGGCTGACGAAATAGAAGATATCTGTGGAGCTATGAGGCAAATGCTTTATGAAACCAACATGGTCCAGCTAGGGGAAGGGACTAGCACCGCTGAGGTACTCTACATGGGACCAGACGCCAAACTCCAAAATTGGAAGGCTACGCCATTCCCGATCAGGCGGGACTCCCGGTAGACTAGCCTTGTCACCTTTGCTGCATCTCGGGTTATTTCAGGGTGTAACTCGGATGTTTCTTTTAGTTTATTGTCTTTTGAATTCATGAATGTAAACCCTGTTATCTTTCAAAAATTCCAAGAAATTAAATCAATATTTCATCATCCATTTTCTCTTTAGTCTTTCTGATTTTTGTTATTTTTCCCTTTTATCTTTTCTTTTCAGTTATAATAATGCGGCTTTAAATAATATGACATGCTTGTGGACTTCATGCCCCGACCCAAACACACTGTCTAACTGTGAAATAATGAATCAAGAACCGGAATATGATAAAGAGGAGGCTTTTAGGGAAATAAACCGAGAATTGGAACAATTTGAGAACAAACCTAAGCCAAATCTGAATGACACTGAACCGGTTAATTTGGGAATTGCTGAAGAAATAAGGGAAACCAAAATAAGCATTCACACAGATGAGAAAACTCGAGATGCAATAATCCAACTCTTGTTTGAGTTTAAAGATGTGTTTGCTTGGTCGTATGATGATATGCCAGGACTGAGTATGGATCTGGTGGTGCACAAACTGCCAATTTACCCCGATTGTCCTCCAGTGCAACAAAAGCAAAGAAATTTTAAAACTGATATTAGTGATAAGATCAAAGAAGAAATCACAAAACAGCTGAAAGCAGGGGTAATCCAGGTGGTCCGATGTACTACATGGTTAGCCAATGTGGTTCCTGTGCCAAAGAAAGATAGGAAGACCCGGGTGTATGTGGACTACATAGATTTGAATAGGGCGAGTCCCAAAGATAATTTTCCGCTGCCCAACATCCACATCCTTGTTGATAACTACGCCAAACATGAAATACAGTCCTTCATGGATTGTTACGTAGGATATCACCAGGTGTTGATGGATGAAGAAGATGCCGAGAAGATAGCTTTCACTACACCCTGGGGCACATACTGGTATCGGGTCATGCCATTTGGGCTGAAGAATGCCGGGGCAACCTATATGAGAGCCATGACCGCCATTTTCCATAACATGATGCACCAAGAGATAGAGGTGTATGTGGATGACGTAATCATCAAGTTTCGAACTCAGAGTGACCACGTTCGAGATTTGAGAAAGTTCTTTGAACGGTTGCGCAAGTATGATTTGAAGCTAAATCCGGCCAAATGTGCCTTTGGAGTTCCATCAGGAAAGCTCCTGGTTTTCATAGTCAGTAGAAGAGATATCGAGTTAGATCCAACAAAGATAAAAGCTATTCGAGATCTACCTCCTCTGAAAACTAAGAAAGACATGATGAGTTTATTGGGAAGATTAAACTATATTAGTCGTTTCATTGCTCAACTGAATGTCACATGTGAATCCATATTCAAACTTTTGAAGAAAGATGTGGCAATCAAATAGACATCCGAATGTCAAGAAGCCTTTGACAAGATCAAGGAATATCTGTCAAATCCTCCGGTGTTGGTCCCACCCGAGCCAGGGCGACCTCTTTTCTTGTATTTGATGGTGTTGGAAAATTCTTTTGGTTGCATTCTGGGGCAACACGATATAACCGGCAAGAAAGAGCAGGCGATCTACTATCTGAGTAAGAAGTTCACCAGCTACGAGGCCAAGTATACTTTATTGGAGAGAATGTGCTATGCTCTGACATTAGTCACTCAGAAGTTGAGACACTATCTTCAAGCCCACACTACCTACCTCATAACCAGGTTGGATCCATTGAAGTACATATTCCAGAAACCTATGCCCACTGGGAGACAGGCAAAATGGCAAATCCTGCTCACTGAATTTGACATAGTCTATGTCACTCGTACGGCAATGAAAGCCCAGGCGTTGGCAGATCATTTAGCAGAAAACCCGGTTGACGAGGAATATCAACCATTGAGCACATACTTCCCAGATGAAGAAGTTAATTCAGTAGAAGCTATCTCTGAAGACACTCGTGTTTGGAAAATGTTCTTTGACGGAGCGGTAAATGAAAGAGGTGTAGGCATTGGGGCAATCTTGATATCACCCAGTGGTCAGCACTATCCAGCTATAGCTAGGCTCCGGTTCTTCTGCACAAACAACATAGCTGAATATGAAGCATGTATCATGGGCATGAATATGGAAATTGACAAGGAAGTTGAAGACTTATTGATCATGGGGGACTCCGATTTGATTATCCGGCAAGCACAAGGGGAGTGGGAGACTCGAGACATTAAGCTCATTCCATATCGGCAACACGTGGAAGATCTCACTAAATGCTTCAAGTCAATAGAGTTCAGGTACATCCCTCGATGTCACAATGAACTAGCAGATGCACTCGCCACTTTAGCTTCAATACTGCCTTACCCAGGCAATGCCCATATTGATCCCCTGGAAATTCAAATCAAAGAAAGGCACGATTATTGTAATACAGTCGAGGTGGAACCCAATATTCAGCCCTGGTATCATGATATCAAAAGATTTCTGAAAACACAAGAATACCCCGAGCAAGCCACTAGGGATCAGAAGAGAACCATTAGGCGACATGTGAATGGTTTCTTCTTAAGCGGTGACGTTTTGTATAAAAGGACCCCAGACCTCAACTTGCTAAGATGCGTTGATGCCGAAGAAGCCGGAAGAATTATGCATGAGGTGTATGCATGGGTGTGTGAACCTCATATGAACGGATATGCTTTGGCAAAGAAAATCTTGCGAGCGGGATATTATTGGATAACCATGGAGAAGGATTGCTTCAGCTTCGTTCAAAAATGTCATCAATGCCAGGTGCACGGTGATTCGATTCATGCACCTCCAACGGAGCTTCATTCGATGTCAGCAACTTGGTCGTTTGTTGCCTGGGGTATGGACGTCATTGGGCCAATCGAGCTGAATGCTTCAAACAGGCATAGATTCATATTGGCCGCAATTGATTACTTCAAAAAATGGGTTGAGGCCATCACTCTCAAGTCGGTCACCAAGAATGCTGTGGTAGATTTTGTGCATTCCAATCTCATTTGTCGCTTTGGTATTCCTGCAACTATCATTACTGACAATGCTGCAAACTTGAATAGTCGTCTGATAGGAGAGGTATATGAACAATTCAAGATAACGCATAGAAACTCTACCCCTCATCAGCCAAAAGCCAATGGTGTCGTTGAAGCAGCGAATAAGAACATCAAGAAGATTTTGAGAAAAATGATTCAAAGTTCCATGCAGTGGCATGAAAAGCTGCTTTTTGCATTACTCGGGTACCGCACCACAGTGCGTACATCAATCGGGGCCACCCCATACTTATTGGTTTACGGAACTGAAGCAATCATACCTGCAGAAGTAGAAATCCCTTCGCTTCGTATAATCGTTGAAGCAGAAATCGAGGACAACGAGTGGGTTAAAACCCGGCTAGAGCAATTGTCACTAATTAATGAAAAACGGATGGCCGCAGTGTGCCACTGGCAGTTGTACCAACAAAGAATGGCCCGCACTAACAAGAAAGTACGTCCCAGGAACTTCGAAGTGGGACAGCTCGTGCTCAGACGCATTCTCCCTCATCACCAGGAAGCAAAAGGAAAGTTTGCTCCCAATTGGAAAGGTCCATACATAATCCGAAAGATTTTGCCAAAAGGAGCAGTGTATCTAGGAGACATTGAAGGAAATGATCCTGAAACAGCAGCCAATGCGGATTCAGTAAAAAGGTACTGTGTCTAGACCTCCTAGGGTGATGGCTTTTTGTGTAATTGAGACGACGAAGGCTTTCCTTCCAGCTACCACAAATACTATCAATCATTCGTAAACCCTTTGATTCGGTTACGCTTCTTTGATTACCCTCTGTGGAACCCGAAAGTATGAAAAGAAAAGAAAAAGAAAAAGAAAAAGAAAAGAAAAATAAAAAAAATAAAATAAAAAGAAAAAGAAAAAGAAAAAGAAAAAGAAAAAAAAGAAAAAGAAAAAAAAGAAAAAGAAAAAAGAAAAAAAAAAGAAAAAGAAAAAGAAAAGAAAGAAAAGAAAAATAAAAACAAAAACAAGAAACAATTATTTTCCAGAACTACATTGGACTTGATTCCGAAAGTATACGTAGGCAGCCTCTCCCTGAGGTTCAGTCACACCAAAACAAAGATTCGAGTTCCCCCAAAAGTTGAAACTGGGGCAGATGATATGATGGTTCGGCTATGAGTTCGCTGAAATGGTTCCAAAGTTGTAGTTCCTCCAAAATCCTTTTTACCCAAAGACCTTGTTCAAGTCCTTCCGATCAATTGGAAAAGGCAGGGAAATGAAAAACGTCATTATTGGAATCTGATACAATTCGAATTGAGAGAAATAAAAAGAGAGAGTCTTATCGGTGAAAACCTTCAGGCACCATAAGGCGATGTTGAGTAGAAAAAATGAAATGGAGAGTCTGCTTAGTAAAAACTCGCGAAGAGCACTATCGTGCGACGGTGAGAAGAGAAATGAGAGAGATCGATTGGCAAAAACCAACAAAAGGCATTGTCGGCTGAAAAGAGGACATCTCATCACTAAAAGAGTTCTGGCAAGGTTCCTGTTTTAAAATGTGGATCAATGGGTTCACGAGAAGGTGGAAAGTTTGTGTGGGTCGGGCGTCCAGTCCAAGAAGCATGTCATGTTCATTTGAAGCCAGCATGCACCCCAGATAAGTCCTTCTCTTCCCCCAAAAGGGACGCCTCTCTTTAAACTCATATGCTTGCCTTTTGCCTACTTTTTCTTTGAATCCCTTTCGGTTTAACTCTGATTCCATAACTATCATAAAGAAAAGGTGGCAGGACTGGTTCTATAGGGCTCTGCTGGCAAAAGCCAAAGAAAATACCCAGCCTCAGCGGGTGCGCCAGTCCAATCCCGACTGACCATAGGAGTTAAACCCAATGGCAAAGGCAAAGGTCCCAACGGCAGAATAAAGTGAAAAAGACTAGACCCCACACGGGCGAGTCATAATGAAATCTTGAGAGTTGAACCCAGTCGGTTGAAAAGGAGATTCACCCTCAAGGCCAACAAGGAGCAAAAGTTCTCAACGGAAAGGGGGCCGGGATCAAGCAATTGGGATGATCAAGGCCACAAAACCAACCGCAGTTTCAAAACTAATAAATTTTCCTTTTTTGAAAACAAGTTCCATTCAAAGCAACCATGCAAGAAGCAGGTGCAGCCCAAAAATAAATGAAATGCGCAAGCGTTGAAACAGCTTTGCAACAGGAAAACGACCAAAAAGGAAGTGTTCCCCAATTTCCTTCATCTGTTTTGCTAAATAAAAAAGGAAAAATAAAAAGAAAAAGAAAAGAAGGAGAAAAAGAAGAACAAGAAAATAAATGAAAATGAAAACCTCGAAAGAAACACAAATCACAGTAGCATAGGAACTTTTTCTTTCCAAATCCCGACCAAAAAACAGAGGATCTCCCGGCCAAAAACCGTGGAGCTTTTTCTTTCCAAATCCCGGCCAAAAAATCGAGGATCTCCCGGCCAAAAACCATGGAGCTTTTTCTTTCCAAATCCCGGCCAAAAAATCGAGGATCTTCCAACCAAAAAACCATGGAGCTTTTTCTTTCCAAATCCCGGCCAAAAAAATTGAGGATCTCCTGGTCAAAAAACCGTGGACTTTTCCTTTCCAAATCCCGGCCAAAAAACCGTGGAGCTTTTTCTTTCCAAATCCCGGCCAAAAAGCCGTGGAGCTTTTTCTTTCCAAATTCCGGCCAAAAAAACCGAGGATCTCACGGCCAAAAAATCGTGGAGATTTTTTTTTCCAAATTCCGGCCAAAAAACCGAGGATCTCCCGGCCAACAAACCGTGGAGCTTTTTTCTTTCCAAATCCCGGCCAAAAAACCGAGGATCTCCTGGCCAAAAAATCGTGGAGCTTTTTCTTTCCAAATCCTGGCCAAAAAAACCGAGGATCTCACGGCCAAAAATTGTGGAGCTTTTTCTTTCCGAATTCCGTCCAAAAAATCGAGGATCTCCCGGCCAACAAACCGTGGAGCTTTTTTCTTTCCAAATCCCGGCCAAAAAAAAGCGAGGATCTCCCGGCCAAAAAACCGTGGAGCTTTTTCTTTCCAAATCCCGGCCAAAAATCGAGGATCTCCCGGCCAAAAAACCGTGGAGCTTTTTCTTTCCAAATTCCGGCCAAAAAATTGAGGATCTCCCGATCAAAAAACCATGGAGCCCTTTTATTTCCAAATCCCGGCCAAAAATCGAGGATCTCCCTAAACAATCCTGATTTGATCGCTTAGATATGTGTCACAACTAACTCACGAAATTTTTCTAGTGAAAACTGGGGTAGAAAATTTCGTTCGTTTGTTTGTTTTGGTATCTCAAGCAGGTCAGCCTCAAGACGCAAGGTGTGAGATGACCAATGGACTAAATCTCAGTCCAGAATCAAGAAAAGAAGAAAAGAACAAAAAAGAAATAAACTCAAATGCGAAGCAAGCAAGGGTGCGGATTGCTCAAAATCTGATTGAAGTCACAAGTTTCGCTGATCCTGTTTTGACCCAATGCTGCATGAAGAAGAAAATACCTACAACTTGCGAGCATCAAGATTCGGATCGAAGTCCACAGCAAAATCAGCTAAGACTCAAGATCAAGTTTCAAGAGAATCATAGATAGGAATCTTGTAACTCATAGTTGTTAGGTATAGCTAGCTTAGCTTTAATTTTCCTTTTGGTGTAATAAGGAGGTCAGCAAGCAGTAGCAGCAACAACAGCAGTGAAATCACAGCTCCTTGTAGTCCCAGCTACCAGACATTTCCGAACTACACTGACCTGATTCCTGTTTAGCCTAGGATATGTAGGCAACCTCTGAAGCAGGGTGCGGTCAAACTTTTAAAAGTGCTTCACACAGAATATTCAAACGGGCAAAAATCGTTCATTTCCGCTCACTTATCTTTGCACGAAAACTCTTCGTGTTTTCGGGCAAATAGGGGCAGCTGTGAGCACGTGATTTTTGCCCTAAGCATATTATTCCCAAAAATTCAAACAAAATAATTTTTTTATTATATTGTGAATTTTGTTGTTGCATTTTATTTGTGCATTTTTATTCGTATGAAAAATACAAAAATACGCATTTGCATTTAGGATCTAATTTCATATTTTGGGATTAATTAAGGGTTAATTTTTTTTAGAACAAAATAGGAGGAAAATAACAAAAATGATACTTTTTGCATTTTTAGTTTAAATTTGTATTAGTTTGCATTTTAATTAGGAATTAATTAGGAAATCTAATTTTAGTATAATTTGGTTGGGTGTTTTATTTTAGAATTTTTATAAGATCAGCAAAAGTAAAAAAAATACAAAATGAAAACATAAATGCAAAATAAAAGAAATACAAAAAGAGAAAAAAATTAGATAAAAAAAATAAAAGAAAAAACAATTTAAAAGAGGGTGCTTTAATAATACTTAATTTGGGCTGTTTGTTTACATTTTTACCCAGCCCAAAAGAATCCCAATCACCCCAATAACAACCCAGCCCAATCCCCCTGTCCGGTCCGACCCGTTTCATCACATGGCAAATCTGGGCCGTCTACTGATCTCATCCGACGGTCCAGATCAGTTCAAGAAAATTACATAAAAATGTAATAAAACCTTCACAAACATTTGAGACCATATCCATCTTCCTCGTATCCTGTTCATCACCGCTACCCTCCGCCGGCCAGAAATCGTCTCCGCCGGCGGCGCACCTCCAAATGCCACCAAAATGACACCCTAGAACCACCTTTCTCTCCTCTTTCCAACCCCCATCTTAGTTTGTCTCAAATCCCATCCAATCGCCTCGAATATCAGATCTAAACTTTTCCAGACACGACGCAACTTCGTCCAAACTCGCCCAAATTAACACCCTATGTCACTCTTCCCTTCCCCTATTCAAATCCATAACTATTTTTCTTCAAATATTCCCGGAGCACCTCAAATCTTAAATTGAATTTTTGGACACAACTCCTAATCTCCCAAACTTTGCTAAATGGACATTATGCAACCCCCCTCGTCTCCTTCGTGAGGATTTCAGCTGAAATGATGCTCAAGTATCACCGGAAGTGGACTAAATTCAAGTCCGGGAATTGACCGGCTTGGGAATTTTCATCAGTGAGCTCCTCTGTCTGTTTCCCTCTTCCTTTTCCTTTTGATATTATCTTAGTTGGTTAAGTAAGCTTTAATCCGAAATTGATAAAGTTTCCTCTAGTTTTGATTTCATTCTACTATGGTCATAGGTTTAACTTCTAGTTTAGTTTTGTTTAAACTTGCTAATTGAATGCATTAGGGGTGTTAATTAGTTCAGTTCTACTTTATTTTGAATGCCATGTTCAGGGTTTAATCGAGTTTTGTTAATTCACTAAGGTTCTTTTGGCAATACTATTCTTAGTCGTCATTTTAATCCATTATGATTTTGTGTTAGTTAATTGATTCATTATTGTTATTGCAATTGATTAGTTAACTCAAGTGATAGTTTTTTGTTCTTTGATTGCTTAGTGTAATTAATTTAGTGTTGACTCACTTTCAATTTCATTTAGTATCGGTTGGATTCAATATTAGAGTTTTGGGAATTACTTTGGTTATAGCTGAATAGGTTAGATCATTTTAGCTAACCATATTTGAAGTTTAACTAAGGCAAAAGGGGTTTGATTGGTTAGTAATTTCAAGGGGCAAATAAGGGTAGTTTGGGCATGGGAAATGGCTTAGTTTATTAAGAACAGTAATTTCAAAACAAAAAACAAGGGTAGTATAGGTATTGTATAGATAGAAGAACACCCTAGGGCCTTCTAGAATGTGACTTTAGTGCACATTTCAGCAAAATAGAGGTAGTTAGTTGGGTAACAAGTCAGAAAACAAGGGACTAATTGAATAAATAGATAGGGACTGAAATAGAAAACAGAAAATAAGGGCTGCCCTCATTTCTTGCCTATAAAAGGCATCCCTAGTGCCTTATTTAACAAGTTTTAGAGACCACTAAAAATTCCCAAGTTTTGGACACACCCTTGAAAATTAAAAAGTTTCAGCTATCAAAAACTCCTTATAATAGCTCTCTCTCTCTCTCTCTTTAATATTCAGATCTAAGTTTGAAATTCAAAATTCAAACTCCAAAAACCAAAAACAATAGAAAAATCTAATAAAACTCAAATAAAATTACTGTTCCATTAGATGATTCAAGCTAGTTTCTCCTTCAGTTGCTGATTTTCCAGTTTTAGTTCAACATTTGGGTTTTGAAACTTTAGGGGGTTGTTAGTGTTGTCTCCTGCAGTTTTGGATTTGTTTAAGCTGTTTTCTAGTTGAAATATGAGTTTGTTGAAGGTGTGGTAATTCTGGGTAGTTTCGAGTTATTCTATGTTGATTCAAGCTGATTTGGGTTTGTTGGTTAAGATCTGTTTGGATTTGGCATTCCTGCGTTTCCGGATTTCATCTTGAACCACTCGTCTATTCCAAATTGTTGGAAAGTGATTTCTCTTGCTGTTGCTTGTTATTTGCTTGAAATGACCTCGCCTCTCTCATTTCTATCCAATATCCAGGTACACATTTGTGTCTCTCAGATCATTTGAAGTGAAATGAAGTACTGGCAAACCTTGCCTGTTGAATTTCCTCTTTGTTTGCTTTAATTTGATGTCAAATAAAACTCCGAAGCATGTGTTGGATTACTGAATGTATAACTGGCTGCAAGTTTATCAATTCACTCTCTATCATCTTATGGGCTTTTGTAACAGGACTGGACTGTGTAACTTGGACTGCAGTAGCTCGTTATGAACTGTTCTAATTATACTTTGGTAGTAGAATGTTAATTAGCTTAGGAATCTCATGTTTGATAATTAGTTGGATGGTTAAAGATGAAGTAGTAGTATTTGTTAGTCAATTCGATCCATGTATTCTGTGTAAACCTGTCAAACTAAATAATAACTCGGGATGAAAATCAGTCATTGGTTCTGATTAAGTTATATCTAGCTTCTATACAGTTTGGTTATAGGAGTAAGAAGGTCATTTGAAACAGGAAACAATTTCACCTTTAATTGCAGTAGCTCATTTCTAAATGCACATGTTGTTTAAGTGTTAAACTAGTTGATAGGTGAAACAAATTTGAAAGTAATCAGCATGTTGAATGTTAATAAAAATCAATGCTATTTTTATTTGTGCTTCACCTTATTAGAACATGAAAAATCAATAAAAACCGGTAAACAAGTATTGCTTCTCCATGTTACAAGCCGTTGGGTTGTTTGTGTCAATATTAATAGGCACACACTAGACCTAATTCAATTGATTCGTACATTGGTTTACCCATGTGATTTTGGGCCTTGTCATTCAAATGGACGGCCCATTTTCTAGCAGGATTATATGGTTGTTCAGTGGCCCCAAGGATTCGATACAGCTTGACAGACCTTGTCCAGTTTGGGCTGGAGTCGAAGCCCAGCTATTTTTTCATAGGCTAAATTATTTGGCTCACTAATTTGAGGCCTGATTTAAGATTGCAATATATAGTTTAACATAGTATAATCCATCTCATTTATCAATTAGGATATTTCTTTTATCATTAGAGACAAGAGGTTGAGTAGAAAATCGTAGTCACTTTAGGATTGGCCTTTAATAAAAATGAGACGAGCCTCGCCAAACAAAAATACAAAATCGTGGGGCCCTCAGTAATTGCTTAGTTAAAAATATTTAGACTTCGGGACGGTCCGTTTAGCGAATTTCATGGCACTCCCCAAAATAATAACGCATTAGACTCTATAGGCGCGATTTTAATAATTTTACCTTCTTAAACTAGGGTGTGCATTTCATGAAACCCAAATCCAAATCCAAAAATATTGAATAAGAATGTGTCAAGGATCCAGGTGCATTTCATGTGACGTGATCCGAAAACGCGTTCTTAAACGACGTTCACTTTCGTAAAAGCTAATTAAAAAGCAGTAAATAATTATGAAATTGCAATATAGTTTGGAACATGTATAAAAATTAGATTTTTAGCTTTTTATAATAATTTAACTGACCGTGCTAGAACCACGTGATCCGGGGGTACCTAACACCTTCCCTCGGGTCAACAGAATTCCTTACACATAATTTCTGGTTCGCAAACTCCAATTGGTAAGTCGAAATTTTCCTCGATTTGGGATTTAAATTAAATTGGTGACTTGGGATACCAAAAGCCAATCCTATCCTAAGTGGTGACTCTAAAAATAAATAAATAATCCCATTTAGAATAATGTCACTTTAAATGGAAAAACTCCCTTATACATTTATCCTTCGGGGTAGGTGCGTAAAAAAGGAGGTGTGACAGTGATTAAGTTAATAAGTTGCAAACCATGCTGATTATTATGTTAAGGCTTCATGCCAACATTTTTGAGACCCGAGAGGTCGTTTCTTGTTGTCATGTCATTAGCTTCATTTATAATCTGTGCTCAGTCATGTTCGTGCATAGTATATCATGCCTCAGTCTCGATTATTGCTACTTGACATATCATATCATTGTACGGTCTTGTATCATGACATTTTAGCCCATATGCGTGAGACTAGAGAGTATTGACTGAGTGAGGCCGAGAGCCTGATATTGATTGGCAGTTTGGGATCGGGCTGCACACCGCAGCGAGATATTGATCATGCCTTCGCGGGCATTGATATAGCGCTTGGGCTCAGAGAAGCCCCTCCATAGTCTTTACACCCCAGTGAGTGCAGTTGATGATATTGAGGGATGGATCTTCCCTAGACATGTATCTTGTCTGAAGTATTGGTATGGAGATGGATCTTCTCCATGAGGCTGGATTAGTCTGTTTCCTTGGTATTGTGTGACTTATAGTCTCTGATGTATGTATATATTCTGGGATGGACCTTTTTTGGGCCGAGTGGGCCATATACAGTACCGAGTGGTTGAGCGCTGTGAGTTGGATGTATTATATGTAACATTGATCATGCTATATATGTATTGGTACTTATAGGTTCCTAAGCTTTTTACTCTGTATTGTTCATACTGTGTTTAGTCACTTCTGAGAATTTACTTGAAATATAAGTATGTCTACTTTTCTATAAAATTAACTGTCAAAAACTATTAAGGTTTGGTTCGTCACTACCGTTAATCCATATTTTGGACTTGTTACTTACTGAGTTGGTGTACTCATGTTACCCCCTGCACTATGTGCGCAGATCCAGGTATCTCGGGGAACGAAAGCAGTTGTTGATCATGCCAGTTTGAGACTTTCTATGGAGATTGCGAGGTGGCTGCTTGGAGACTGCAGTTCCGCCTTCTCCTTCTTCCTTATAGTACTTTTATTTAGACATTCTCAGACTATGTAGTCTTATGTATTTCAAACAGTTGTAGTATTTTGCTCATGACTTAGTGACACCCGAGGTCGGGCATGCATTTCTTTCCGCTATATTTGAGTTCTATTTTTATCTTATTGGATTTCAGTTTAAAAATATGATTTTCTTAAGTCTTTAAATTGGAGAACAGAGTGAATGGGCAATAATTGGCTGGCCTAGTATTATGATGGGCGCCATCACGACTGGTTCGATTTTTGGGTTGTAACAGTTATTACATCTAGTTATTGCACCATGGCCTATTATAAAGTGGATGATGAATGTCGTAGGTCCACTACCACCAACCAAAGGAAATGTACGATTTTTATTAGTACTAATAAATTATTTTACCAAGTGAGTAGAAGCAGGAGCTTTCAAGTAGGTGCGGGAAAAAAAAGTCAGGGATTTTATTTGGCGAAACATTATATGCCAGTTTGGAGTTCCAAAAAAAATCGTATGTGATAACGACCTGCAATTCATAAGTGCGAAAATCATACAATTCTTTCAGAGTTGGCAGATTAAAAGGATAACTTCAATAACTTATCATCATGTGGGTAATGGAAAAGATGAATCAACTAACAATGTTATTATTAATAACATGAAGAAAAGTTTAGAGGAGTCAAAAGGAAAGTGGCCGGAAGTGTTACCAGGAGTCTTATGGGCTTACCAGATGACAGGTAAAACAGGTACGGAAGAGACTCCATTCTCACTTGTGTATGGTGTTGAAGGCTTAATTCTAGTTGAGATAGGTGAACCAAGTAGTACATACACCCAAGCAACTGAAGAATTAAATGAGGAAGAGATGCAAACAAATCTCAATTTGCTTGAAGAAAGGAGAAAATGGCTCTAATAAGGATGGCAATGCGTAAACAAATTATTGAACGATATTACAATCGGAAAGCTCATCTTAGATGCTTCAAGATTGGAGACTTCGTACTCAAAAAAGTTTTTCAATTATCAAAAGAGGCCAATGCAGTAAAGTTGAGTCCAAATTCGGAAGGACCCTATAGGATTCAAGGAATTGCTGGAAAGGGTGCATATGAGTTGGAAACAATGGACGGTAAAGTACTACCATCAAATTGGAATGCTATTCATTTGAAAAAGTATACTTCTAAAGGAAGAACCCCTAATCAGGTATCATTTATGCAAGGTTTAGATTATTTTTTTAATGATTATACTAACTATTTTAGATGATAGGCACAAAGCTAGCCCACACCAAATGATGATTTTAGACCTAAAATACATGCGGGATGAAAAATTATCCCCGTTCTGGGTTATAACCTTTCTGATGGAAAAAAAAAGGGTTAAGCAGTTATCATCTAAATATATACCTCTGAGCCTGTATGTATTTTTCTTTTCGAAAAATATACCAAATAGAAGGAATAATCAAGTGCTCGAGATTTCATACTTCAAAACTCTAATACTTGGGGACTATAGATATAAAGGCGAAGCAGATTGAAAGTCAAAGAAGATTCAAGAAGACTAAAAGTCAAAATTCAAGCCTGGATCAACCCAAAAATCAAAATTCAAGAGCAAATCAAGAGCCAAAAACACAAGCCTGATTCATAAACCTTTGTAATAAGCTTTGATGAAGTATAAACTCGCGAATGTAAATTACAAGATCCTACGAATACTTAGGTTAAATGCAATGTTTAGTCATAGGTTGCAAAAAATACCCTAGAATTTTGTAAAATCTGTTATAAAGAAAATAATTATGAAAGAGTTGTAGATGTTGTACAAAAAGTTACTTGAGTACATATATAGTGTTATATAATTTGAAAGTTCAAAATACAAAACTTTCTCAAATTGTTCGAGTGATTTCCTTGAAATATATATTTTCCTACTTCTTTCTTCTTCATTAGAGTCATTTATAAAAGGGTCTTCTTTTATAAAAATTCGTACTAAAGCATTGCAAAATAAAGAGTAGAATAGAAACTCAAACAAAATATTATATGTTGAACCTGGCTAAAAATAAGTATATACTTAGTTAAAACCAAGGAATTTTGATAACAAACCCCAAAATAGACCAGGGGTAAAAACTAACTAACTATTTCAAAAGTTAAAAAGAACTTCTCAAAAAAATTCACAGAATATTATGGGGCAGGATCTAAAGTAGTACTATCAGTAGCAAGAGAGGCAGATCCAATAAGGCATCATCAGTAATGGGAGAAGATACAACTTGAGTAGAAGAGGCTTGAACACCAACTTCACCGGGAGTAAGTTCATCACCTTCGTGAATTCCGACTTCAGGTGAGGAAAAGTTCTAATGTTATTGAGTTTTTTCAATAGTTTCCTTAGCTTTTGCAATCTCACCAGTCAATTTAAAGCCTTTCTGGCTAGCCTCCATAAAAGTCTTGAGGTGCGTATTCAAAAAAGCCCAGCTTACATCAAGAGTTGATTTATCTTCAAGGGCCTCGTAATCTCTCTCCCATTGCTAAATTTCACCCTCCAACTCTTCTGTTTTAGTCAAAGAAGCATAATAAGAATTCTTCAAAGGGGTGAGTAATCTGTCCAAGAACTAGACCTTGTCTGAAGATGCACGGAGGTCTTCTTGAGCCTAAGTGAGTATTTGAACAAGCTCCTCGGCATAGATCTCCTTCTGATTAAGCAGTTCTTTCAAATCCCTGATTTCTTCGGTAGCTTTAGAAAGTTGCTATGCAAATAAAGACTCAAGAATATCGTTTTCCTTTCCCCACTTGACTGGAAGAGGCTTTTTCAATTGGCAATTCTCGTACCATCACTTTTACTTGATGTTCCAAAATGCACTTCTCCTCATCTAAATCTTCTTTTTCCAACTGAAGACTCTCGTACTGTTTCTTCCAATTGTCCGCTTTTGTACGATAATCACTGACTAGCTGCTCAGTATGAAAAATTCTCTTCATAAACTTTGTGCCTATCAAGTTGATTTACAAAAGAAAGGAAATAAGTGACTATCAAACAAAGATAAAAAAATATGAGGGAAATAAGGAAGAAAAAAAAAAGCTAAGGCTTATACCTTCAAAGATGAATGAACAATATCATTCATCCATGTTAAAGAATTGTGGCTTTCAAACTTAGACTTCTCATCTGCAGTAATTAGATGTTTTAGCCATACATCGGCTTGACCATACTTTTTCAGAAGATTAATATCCTCGAAGACTTCAATGGTAACTTTTTTCACCACCCAATTACTACTGGAAGAACCAACTTCAACATGAGAAATGGTAGCCATATGGATAGTTGAGGAAGTAAAAACAACCATGGGAGAAGCAGTAGCAGCAATGACAGGAGTAAAAACCTGAGAACCAATAGGAACAGACACTGGAAAACAGGCAAAAAGTGCTTCTTCAGAAACAAGGCCAAAACCTACATTTATCAAACCCACAGGAAAATTATTGATAGGTAAAATCAGGAGGTGCTACATTCATCACTTCATCCGAACTCGATAAATGACATTTTCAGGCTCATTCACGGGAACTAAACTTGGAGAAGGGGTGGATTCATCATCCGAAATAATGCACCTTCTAGTTCAAGGCCTGTGCATTAAGGAACCCTCTTCTTGTTCCTCTTCACCTTTAGAGCTATGAGCTCTCTCTGCTTTTCTTTTTGATGAAGAATTCAAAATCATTTCTTGAGAAAGAGACAAAGAAAGCCTTGATGAAGTAATAGATACGACACTGACATATTGAATGAGAAATCCTAACAGCGGAAAAAGTTAGAAATCTCCAAGTAAATATGAAAGAAAAGAAGAAAATTAAAGGAAAGGATACCATGAGTTTGGACTTTCCAGCCAAACCTATGAGAAAGGTATTTCCAAGACCTTGTTTCTATACGAGCAATCGATAGCAACTATTCTACCCTAGCACGAAAGTTTGATATTTCTTCAAGAACTTCCATGGTAGCTAAAAAGAGAAAAAAAAACAACCATGATATCGTAAGTTGCATCCTACCTCATAAACAAGAGAGATATAAAAAACTTACGTGTAAAATTTCATTTCTCTGGAAAAGGCATGTTCTCCTCACCCACTAAATCAATTGTGTGAGCAACAACAAAACGGCATACTAGGAACGATCCTTATCATCTTCAAGGTTAACTAAAATCCTTTTGCTCCTAGCAGCGAGAGTAAAAACCCCTAAACGGAACAACTTAAGAGAATAAAGATGAAGCAAGTGTTTGAAGGGTGAAGGGCGAAGAGGCCAAATTGGATAGATATCGTAAACATGTAACAACTATCCATACAATAGGACCAATATGTCCTAAGCAAACATTGAAGAAACGACAAAATTCTATGATAACTAGGTCAATAGGGAGTCTGAGACCTAAAGTAAAAGGATATGTTGAACGAAAGAATAACCAGCTAGGTACAATGTTATCCTTTGGTTTGGACCATGAGCTAAAATTGAAAAATCATATTTCCAGTAGCATTCTCTCCGCACAAGAGAAATCAAGCCATCAGTAATCTGATAAGGATATACATGGTTTCTAATTGATTCACTAGCAATGGAGAAAGAAAATTTTGTAGGAATAATTTCATAAAATGTTGGTTCTTTTATGGGTTCACTTGATTCCCTATTTCTGGGAGAGATCTATGGGTCGAAGAAGCCCTAATTCTAGATGAAGAAAAGGTTACAATATTGGGCTGAGAAGTAGAACCACGAACAGGTAAAGACCCTAAGCTACGTAACCTACCGCCTCTTCTACTCCTAATATGAGCAGTTGAAGGGGGAAGTTCAGTTATAATTA
The DNA here is from genome assembly GCA_026770625.1 of Nicotiana glauca. Lineage (NCBI taxonomy): Eukaryota > Viridiplantae > Streptophyta > Magnoliopsida > Solanales > Solanaceae > Nicotiana > Nicotiana glauca. The sequence continues at coordinate 88,785 of MU742972.1, forward strand.
ATGTTCTGCAAGGATCGAGGTTTGATGAAGACATGGATGTAAGAAAATAATGTCTACTGAAGAATAAGAACAATTGAAGAAGAAAGAAAACTGTAGATTGAAGGTTTTCGTGAAACTAAAGGCACATGAGGTATTTATAAGAAGAAGCAACCATCATATAAAGCGAGTCATGATGGAGACGTCATAAAGAAACAGCCACTTTGTGACTGATGCAGCCGTAAGAAAGCCCTAAAAATCGCTGAAGAGTCGCACACCCAATCGACAAAGGCCATGTGGCACATGCATTAAATGGAAGTGGCATACGATGCGTTTTTTTCTGAAGAAGACATAATGATACATGGGAAATGGCTGCAAAATTTTCCGCCATAAATACATACCACTTCCCAAATAATTAATTGCAAAATATTCGGCAAGTGGAGGAACGATCTGTATTAGTAAAAAATAAGTATGACACGTAGAATTATGTGTGGCGGACAAAGCATGTTACGTGGATCGCTAAGAAGAAGACAACTGGAATACTACATTAAAAGATGCACAAGTTACAAGAGGTACGAACAAACCACTCATGAGATGAAGGGATGCAGCTGCTCGAGTCTAAATCATTGAGTAGACACAGGCTGAATGGATCAAGACAGTAAGAAGGGGAAGATTCACAAATCTGTAATTAATGGGGAAGAAGATTGGACCGTTCTAGAATCTCTATAAATAATTACGACTTTCAATCATAACGGTTCATTAATGTCATTAATGTTCATAATGATTCGGCCATAAAATGGAGGAAACGTTATATTTGTAAATTTCTATAAAAAGGAAGAGAATTTCACTTATAAAGACATTTGAGATAATATTGAAATATATTCACTTTACTTTTCTGTTTTTCTCCATATTGACTTTGCAATCAGTTCTTTCCTTACTTACGCTTGTTCTTCCTTTCATATAATGAGAGAGTACGAAATTTTTTGGTTATCAGTAACCCGATTTTTTGAATAAACAGTATTCTCATCCTCTATGTTTTTGAATATTTACTATAATAACTAATAAGTCTAAATGTGTAAGCAATTCAATCTTTGCTTTGTTGCCTACATTTACTAAGCAGTGCATGAGACCTCTCTTTACTCAACTTCAATGTACAAATAACGTAACTACTGATCTTACAAGTGTAAAAGGATTTTCGTTTCTGTTATTATTAAAGAAAATATATGCTTTTAATAACTTTGATAGATTTAAGTTATAGACACTGAAAGTATATAAATTTTTTACACTATTACTATAGTTTAACATACATAATAGAACGTCATTGATCATTTATAACTAACCACATGTGAGCTTCCAGCATAATATGTTGGAGTACGAATTTTTTACATATGAGCTTCCAGCATAATGTGATGGAATTTCATAATGTGCTGGAGTTCAAACATAACACATAGAAAGTTTATACGCAAGAGCTTCATAATCCCGCATATTATGCTGGAGATTTCCTTGTGCTGTAGTTCTAATATAATATACTGGAAGTCATACGCATGAGCTCCATAATCCGCATATTATACTGGAACTTTCCGTGTTTCAGCAAAACATCGACTATTTTTCAATGACTTTGCAACCGCTGATTATTTTTTGATTGCCAGGCACTCTGGCTAGCCCATTCTATTTCCAAAAAAAAAAAAACAGAAGCTGTAGATAACAATTTTGTTGAGCGGTTGGGATGGTTTTCATTCGTGGACCGCCAACTAGAGAATCAGGCAGTTCAATCTCATTGTCTCAAAATAACTGTTTGAAAAACTCCAATGTTGTAATTAAAGCTTCACATAGTGTGCTGCTGTGATCATTACCACATGTTAGCTAGGAATTTATACCCTCTTTTAACATTTATTTTAAATTGCAGCTAACTCTCTGATCACATAACTTATTATTTCTTCATTTGCATATATCATTTGCCTATATATACTCTCAACTGGCATTTCCATATACCATATTCTCTCATTTCCACATAAAGAAAGACAGAATAACTTTCTTGATTTTCTCTGTGTTAACATAGTGTTAAAATGGGAAGGTCCAAGCGCTGTGATAAAGAAGGTTTGAAGAAAGGACCATGGACACCAGAAGAAGACCAAAAACTCTTGTCTTGCATTGAGAAACATGGTTGTGGTAACTGGCGTGCTTTGCCTGCTAAAGCTGGTAATAATATTATAGTAACTATTATTTATATAAATAGCCGGTTAGATTTATTATTTATTTTTTCTAGTTGGTATACACAAATTATACATTGATTATACACGGTTATACATATATTATATACAAATTATACATATATTATACATCTACCACTATTTTTAGTTTAAGCGATTGGGTGAGTCTTGTTATGTTAATGCTTCTAATATTGTAAAGTGTGAGATTATAGAGCAGGGGCGTTGGCAACCTATATCAAGCGATAATGACATCGCTTGTCGTTATAGTAATTTATTTATTTGTTTACTTCTTCAAATATTGGTACCGTTTACAAAAATCCTACATACCCCATTGTTATACAGTATACATTATTCAAGGTTGAGTCTGATTATAATGTGTGATCACAAAATTGAATTGCATGATCTTCTTGTCTAAAAATTTAATTTTAATTTTTGCCCTTTCTAGGTCTACAGAGGTGTGGGAAGAGTTGTAGGCTAAGATGGATCAACTATCTAAGGCCAGATATCAAGAGAGGAAAGTTCAGTTTACAAGAAGAAAGAACTATCATTCAGCTTCATGCTCTTCTTGGAAACAGGTAATAATTTAATGAAGGACAGTAAATTAAATAAAAATGACAGTAAATGATAGAACTCATTATTTTCTGCCATGGGTTGGGGTCATAAATTGTTAGTTACTTTTGTCTCTGTCATTCTTTCCCATATCACTGTTTTCTTCTCTTTTACTATGCAACTAATTATAAGGTTAATGCTACTTTTTTCATGGACCAAACAAGTGAAAAATAGTGTTTTTTACTAAGTGGGGTAAGACTTGTACCAGAATATCTGTATGCTCGGATATCAACTTTTAAAGGATATAATTACCTCATCGATCTAAAAAGTTTAAACTGTAAAAGAAAACACATTTTTATTACTTAATCTTATATATCTTCAACAACTTCGTTATAATAATCATAATAAACATTCATTATTATCTCATTATTTAGTTTTTGATGGAGTACATTACTCAATAATAGAAGCTATATATCCTTGTCTCTACCACAGAAAAAACTGTCAACGTCATATATTAATACTATCTATTTACTATGCACAAGTACAAAGTCATAAATGTACATAGAATCCCTATGACCCAATATACATAATAGTATATGCTTTCATTTTTTGTGTAACATTTTTCATGTGTGATTAATTTGTGCAACATTAATATGGTTATTTACTCTCTTTGTTATTCAGATGGTCAGCAATAGCAGCTTATTTGCCTAGCAGAACAGACAACGAGATAAAAAACTATTGGAACTCACGTTTGAAGAAGAGATTAACAAAAATGGGCATTGATCCAATGACTCATAAGCCAAAAATCACAAACAACATAAATGGTAGCTCAAATGATCAATCTAAGTATGTTGCAAACCTAAGTCATATGGCTGAATGGGAAAGTGCACGACTTGAAGCAGAAGCAAGACTTGTTCGTAGATCAAAAGATCAATCTAAATTCCTCTTCAATAACATTTACAACTACTACAACAATAACAACAACAGCGTCGTTTCGCAACCTTATTATCAACTTCCTTGTCTTGACATATTAAAAGCATGGCAAAGAACAAGCACAAAATTACCAACAACAAATGACATTAGTTCTATTCTTCGTGATGGTTTTGCTAACAAAAACATCGATGCATCGATACCATCAACGTTAAATTCCTCGGAAAATTTGTTGATGAACAATGTACCAAGTAACACAAAAGTTGGTGATCAAAATCTTCCTTTGTCTCCAATTACTTGTTTGGAAAATCCTTGCCCAACAAAAGATATCCAAACAGACCTTCCAAGTTTTATGCAAGAGTTCTCAGAGCTATTTGATACGGAATATACACAAAATTCAGCAAATAATTTTACTGGAGTACAAATGGATAATTATATGGGAAGTTGCTCAGGGGATTTTGAAGATAACAAGTTTAATTGGAACAACTTTCCTTATTTCGTCACTTCACCAATTGGTTCTCCAGTATTCTGAAGAGTCCCTATGTGTTTACGTTCTACTAAGGAGATATTAGAATAGGTTGCTAAAATAAATAGCACGGGAGGATCGACCTGTTCAGATAATTCTGAAGAAAGACTGTCGGGTGATAGTTTTTTATTGCTTTAAGTTTAGTTGAGTTTTTTTAGTGATTATTATGGTAACACTTTAGATATGTATTTGTATTCAAGATTTGTATCGCTAGTTCCTTATTAGCGTGAAGTTTAATTTATGAACTGATTGATTAAAAGCATGTATCCTTATTTTTTCAAATAGCGTAGCATCCTTTGTTTTCTTAGGTCAATATTGCTCCTACTGGTATTTGTTTACTATACCTTGTTGGTTCCCTTGGTTATTATCCTGCATTTCTAAATAATAATTCTGGAAAAAATAACATTATAGTATAAACGTAAATATAAATAAAACAGTAGTTAATTCGAGCCCACTGAATTCACAATGTTTCCTTAAGGAATTTAATCCCCTCCTAGTACCCAAGGTTATGGATTATTTCCTCCCAGGATAGAACGAATTACACACTGGTGTAGCAGTACTTCAAACCCCAATGTTTCAGTGAACACAAAGTTCGGCAGCAAATCACACTTACGGATGCTTCGTTTGTAGTTAAAAACAATGCAGAATAAAGGAGGACAACTCAGAAGTCGAATGGAAATTCTGAGAGGAAGGAATGTAATGTATAGCCGATGTTGAATTCTTACTGAAGAGGATATCAGATTGCAATTCGTTTTTCTAGTGTATACAGAGTGTATACAGAATGTATTTACAGTATATACAGACTGTATATTAAATGTATACAGAGTGTATCTCGAGTGTATCTCGAGTCTTTCGAGTCTCTATCTCTCTCCAACTGCTTCTCTATTTACAGCAATCAGTTGAGAGAGATCAGTCTTCCCTCTATGGTGGAACAAGCACTTAGCTTGCAAGCACTTGCTTGTAATGGATCAAGCACTTGGAGTGGCTGTTATTGCAGCTGGTGATACTATACACAGATTAGAATACGTTCATTACAAAATATGGATTATATCACATTAATATTCACTATTAACAAATAAATTTGTATATAAACCCACCAACATTCTTATCATCTACCAATTAGGGACAATGTCTCATTAAAGAGAAGAGTGGAACTTAAAATTTTATTCTAAATTTTATTTTTTCCTCCATTTCCCATTCACTCACATTTTAAGACTATTTATCTTAAACAAAAACTCAACAATCCCCCACATGAATAGGGAATGGCTATATCATGGAAGTATGCATGAAAAACTTGTGTGATTCGCAAGCAAGGATTAATTGCATCTGGATAAATGGGTTTCCCTTTGAACTTTACGTAGTGAACTTATGGCAGATATATTCGGTCAATCGGTAGATTTGATATCTTTGAACCGTCGAACTTTAGTGTATACCTAGACAACCATAAGTCACACAAACAATCCTTAACCGTCTTTGGTTCTCATTGTTGTGATCGTTTCAGCCATGAACACTGATTTCATAAGTGCGTAGAGAATTGGCCTTGCAGAATTCTCCCTGAAGCGGCTAACACTTCACACTTACATAGGTGATTCCTAAACGTGACATCCTGTAGATACACTATTTGATATACTATGTATCAAATTTAGAAATCATTAAAAGGACTTAATGCTTTATCCTTGGTACTGAATATTGTCTCATCACGAGAACGTACCAAGATTTTTGTTGACAATGTTGAACCGTCATTAATGGCTTTGTTTGATCTCATTTAACCTAGATCTTGGGATCTCCAGTCTTCTATGTAGAGTTACCGCTACAATGACTTGTTCTCGGCCATAGTCCCATTCCCCTCGATGATTTCTCAACTACCTCTCTAGTTAGGCCTTTTGTAAGTAGATCCGATACATTATCACTTGACTTTACATAGTCAATCGTGATAATTCCTCTAGAGAGTAATTGTCTAACGGTTTTATGTCTTCATCGTATATGACAAGATTTACCATTATACATAACGCTCCCAGCCCTTCCAATTGCCGCTTGGCTATCGTATGTATGCATATTGGTTCCAACGGTTTGGGCCAAACTGGAATGTCTTCCAAGAAATTCTGGAGTCATTCAGCTTCTTCAACGGCTTTATCTAAGGCTATGAACCCAACCTCCATTGTAGAGCGGGCAATACAAGTTTGTTTGGATGATTTTCAAGATACCACTCCTCCACCAATAGTGAATACATATCCACTTGTGGACTTTGAATCATTTGAACCGGTGATCCAATTTGCATCACAATATCCTTCAATTACCGCAGGATATTTGCTGTAGTGCAAATCAAAGTTTTGGGTATATTCTAAATATCCCAAAACTCGTTTCTTTGCCATCCAATGAGTTTGATCTGGATTGCTCGTGTATCAACTTAGTTTACTTATAGCACAAGCTATATCTGGTCGTGTACAATTCATGATGTACATTAAGCATCCCAACACACGAGCATAATCCAATTGTGATATGCTTTGGTCTTTGTTCTTTGCTAATGCAAGATTCACGTCAATTGGAGTCTTTGCAACTTTAAAGCCCAAGTGCTTGAATTTTTCAAGTACTGTCTTTATATAATGAGATTGTGACAATGCTAGACCTTGAGAAGTCTTTTGGATCTTAATCCCCAGAATTAAATCCGCAACTCCCAAGTCTTTCATATCAAACTTGCTAGTTAGCATACGCTTAGTAGCATTTATGTTTGCAATGTTATTACTCATTATCAGAATATCATCCACATATAGGCAAACAATGACTATGTAATTTGGAACATTTTTAATGTACACACATTTATCACATTCATTTATCTTAAAACCATTTGACAACATTGTTTGGTCAAATTTCGCATGCCATTGTTTGGGTGCTTGTTTTATTCCGTAGAGGGACTTAACAAGTTTACATACCTTATTTTCTTTACTGGAACCACAAACCCTTCAGGTTGTTCCATGTAGATTTCTTCCTCCAAATCTCCATTTAAGAAGGCTGTCTTTACGTCCATTTGATGAATTTCAAGATCATAAACTACAGTTCAAGCTATTAGCGTTCGTATGGACGTAATTCTCGTCACTGGAGAATATGTATCAAAGTAGTCAAGACCTTCTCGTTTTTGACAACAAGTCTTGCCTTAAATTTGTCAATAGTGTCATCATCTTTCATTTTTCTTTTAAAAATCCATTTATTACCCAAAGGCTTATTTCCAGGAGGAAGATCAACCAATTCCCATGTATAGGTTGTTTAATATGGATTCTATTTCACTATTGACTGCCTCTTTCCAGAACAATGATTTCGAAGAAGACATAGCTTCTTTAAATGTTTGAGGCTCATTCTCCAATAAGAAAGTCACAAAATCTGGTCCAAACGAAGTAGACGTTCTTTGATGTTTACTACGTCTTGGATCCTCCTGATTAAATGTACTTTCTTTTATTTCTTCCCGAGGTCGTTTAGATCCTTCACCAATCGACTCGCATTCCTTTTTATACGGATATAGATTTTCAAAAAACTCAGCATTATCTGATTCTATAACCGTATTATTATGAATGTTGGGATTTTCTGATTTATGAACCAAAAATCGATATGCTTTACTATTAGTCGCATATCCTATGAAAACACAATCAATGGTTTTCGGTCCTATTTTTACCCTTTTGGATTTAGGAATTTGCACTTTTGCCAAACACCCCCACACTTTCAAATAATTTAAGTTGGGCTTCCTTACTTTCCATTTTTCGTATGGAATGGATTGTGTTTTGTTATGGGGTAATAGATTTAGTATTCGGCTAGCCGTAAGAATGGCTTCCCCCCACAAGTTATGTGGCAATCCAGAACTTATCAATAATGCGTTCATCATCTCCTTTAATAAACGATTCTTTCTTTTTGCAATCCCGTTGGATTGGGGAGTGTAAGGGGCCGTTGTTTGATGAATAATTCCATATTCTAAACATATTTGTTCAAAAGGAGATTCATATTCACCACCCTTATCACTTCTTATCATTTTGATTTTCTTGTTAAGTTGAGTTTCAACTTTCATTTTTGTATTGCTTGAATGCGTCTATTGTTTCATCTTTACTATTAAGTATGTAAACATAGCAATATCGAGTACTGTCGTCAATAAAAGTTATGAAATACTTCTTTCCACTGCGAGATGGTGTTGACTTCATGTCACAAATATCTGTGTGAATTAGGTATAAAGGATTTAAATTCCTTTCAACCGACTTATAAGGATGTTTAACATACTTAGATTCCATACATATTTGACATTTTGATTTTTCGTATTCAAACTTAGGATATACTTCCAAGTAAATCATCTTCCGCAAGGTTTTATAATTGACATGACCCAAACGTTCATGCCATAAATTATTTGAGTCAAGTAAGTAAGACGAAGCTGAAATTTTATTATTATTTTCAATAATCATTACACTCAGCTTGAAAAGGCCCTCGGTAAGGTGACCTTTTCCTACAAACATATCAGTATTACTTATTACAACCTTGTCGGACACAAAAACGAACTTAAAACCGTGCTTAACAAGAAGTCCAGCAGAGACTAAATTCTTCCTAATCTCAGGAATATGAAGGACGTTGTTCAAAATTACCACTTTGCCAGAAGTCATTTTCAGAAATATCTTCATACATCCTTCAATCTTTGTCGTTGCAGCATTTCCCATGGAAAGCGTCTCTTCGGGTCCAGCAGAAGCATATGTAGAAAATGCTTCTCTCACAGCACAAACATGGCGGGTGGCTCTAGAATCAATCCACCATTCCTTAGGATTTCCCACCAAGTTGCATTCAGAAAGCATGGCACACAAGTCATCAATATCATCATATTTTTCTACCATGTTTGCTTGACCTCTTTTCTTATCTTTCTTCCGAGCACGACACTCCGTAGATTTATGTCTGATTTTCCCACAGTTGTAGTAGTTTCCATTGAACCACTTCTTGCTTGGGTTGTATTTCGGACCAGAAGCGTTCTTCCTTTTTTTGTTATCTTCAACAATATTTGTTCCCATTATTGTTGAATTTCCACGGCCTCTCCTTTCAGCAGCTTTATTGTCTTCTTCGATTCTCAATCAAAAATGAGATCTTCAAGGGACATCTCATTTCGTTTGTGTTTCAAATAATATTTGAAGTCCTTCCACAATGGAGGAAACTTCTCAATTATTGCTGCTACTTGGAATGCTTCATTGATAATAAGAACTTCAATGAAAATTCCGTTAGTAAAAATAGTAAAATTTTTACTTTCAACATCAGTATTTATTTGAAACATACCTTCAGCAAGTAGATCATGAATAATCACTTGCAATTTTTGGACTTGGGTAATAACAGACTTGCTATCTACCATTTTGTAGTCCAAAAATTTTGCGGCGACGAATTTCTTCATCCCGGCATCTTCAGTTTTGTACTTCTTTTCAAGCACATTCCACAGTTCTTTTGATGTTTACACACCACTGTATACATTATACAGATTATCATCCAGTCCGCTAAGAATATAAATCTTGCACAGAAAGTCAGAATGCTTTCACGCCTTAGTCACGAGAAAGCTTTCATTCTCTGGAGTTTCATCGGGTAGATCAGGAACAACTTCCTTGATGAACTTCTGTAGACATAACATAGTCAAGTAGAAGAACATCTTCTGTTGCCAGCGCTTGAAATCAATCCCGGAATATTTTCCGAATTTTTCTGCCAGTGTTAGGCTTGTCGATGCGTTGACAGTCATCATCAGAACATAGCTTGCCGATGCATTGACATTCACCGTCGGAACATGGCTTGTCGATGCATTGACAGTCACCATTGGAACAACTTGGTTTCCGGTTTCATTAGTCATTTTTTCTAGAAAAATGACACAAACAAAGGTTTAATAAACGTTTAAAACTGGAGTTAAAAAATCACGTAGATTTTAATCTCCAACAAAACGCCACGAAGGCTTTACTCTCCAAAACGGGAGTACACAAAACAACAAAGGTTTTAGTTTCCAGAATAATAAGGATAACACAAATACATAAATAAAATTATTAAATTATTAAATTCCTTAAGTTTGTTGGTTCCCTTGGTTATTATCCTGTATTTGTAAGTAATAATTCTGGAAAAAATAACGTTATAGTATAAATGTAAATATAAATAAAACAGTAATTAATTCAAGCTCACTGAATTCACCATGTTTCCTTAAGAAATTTAATCCCCTCCTAGTACCCAAGGTTATGGATTATTTCCTCCTAGAATAGAACGAATTACACATTGGTGTAGCGGTACTTAAAATTCCAGTATTTCAGCGAACACAAAGTTCGGCAGCAAATTACACTTACGGATACTTTGTTTGTAGTTAAAAACAATGTAGAATAAAGGAGGACAACTCAGAAGTCGAATAGAAGTTCTGAGAGGAAGGAATGCAATGTATAGACGATGTTGAATTCTTACTGAAGAAGATATCATATTGCAATTCATTTTTTTAGTGTATGCAGAGTGTATACAGAATGTAATTACAGTATATACAGAGTGTATATTAAGTGAATACAGAGTGTATCTCGAGTGTATCTCGAGTCTTTCGAGTCTCTATCTCTCTCCAAATGCTGCTCTATTTATAGCAATTAGTTGAGAGATATCAACCATCCCTCCACGGTGGAACAAGCACTTAGCTTACTATAGAGCAAGCACTTGCTTGTAATGGATCAAGCACTTGGAGTGGCTGTTATTGCAACTGGTGGTACTATACACGGATTGGAATACGTCCGTGATAAAACACGGATTATATCACATTAATATTCACTATTAACAAATAAATTTGTATATAAACCCACCAACATTCGTATCATCTACCAATGAGAGACAATGTCTCATTAAAGAGAAGAGGGGAACTTAAAATTTTACTCAAAATTTCGTTTTTCCTCCATTTCCCATTCACTCTCATTTTAAGACTATTTCATCTTAAACAAAAACTCAACATACCTGTATATCAAGTTTTAGTGAATTCATTTACAAGCCTTTAATTTTTCCTTGGAATGGATTATTAAGGAAGATCCAAAAATAAGCCACGTAAGGAGACACTAATATATACTCCCTCCGGTTCCCAATAAGTGTCCAATTTACTTTTTTATTTTGGTTCAAAATAAGTGTCCATTTATGTAATCAAGAAAACATTCAATTTGTTTTTACAAAATAATCCCTATGTACATATCCCTAAAAAGTTTTCTTACTCCTCAAATTAAATATTTAATTAGGGGAATTTTAGTCATACTAGGTATTTTTGTATGAGATTTAGTATTTTCTTAATGGGCGTCCTAAAAATAAATTAGACACTTATTGTGAACTGAGGGAGTAATCAAGTTTCCAATCATTAAAAGTTGAAAAAACTTTATTTCGAGGGAAACAAATCTTCATATTTTTGTTGTGAAGATTAATTAGTGCATATTGGTGTATCGAGACTAATTCGTTGGTTCATCCGTTTTGTTTAAGAGAACATATAATTTTGTAATTTTCTAGTCATATCAGTTAGTGCACGTGTGAAATCTCACTAAAAACACTTTTCATTTTACTCAATGTGGAATGAGAGTACAATACTGATTACAAAATGTTTTTCTTTCTTTTTCTTTTTCTTCTTTTTTTTTTCTTCTCCTTCTTCTCCTTTTTCCCATTTTTGTTTTTGTGAAATTGAGCCATGCAAATGAGAATTGAACCTAATTTCTTAGGGAAGAGAAAGAAGAGAAAGAGAAGTTATGTTATTCGTTGATGAAGAAATGAGCTGATACTCAGCTATATACAAGTCTCTTACTTCTCACACGTGCACCTGAGCTGATACTTAGCTATATACAAGTCTCTTACTTCTCACACGTGCACCTCACGCGTTCTAACTGACTTGTAACAATTTTTTTAACAACCTTTTAATAGCTTACTAATCGCACACTTAACAGCTAATTGCTCAGCTTTGCTTCTCACTTTAACTGCTCTGCTGCTTCTCATTCCATTACTCCCCCTCAAGCTGGAGGGTAGAAGAGATCGAGCACTCCTAGCTTGGACAGAAGGAGATGATGCTGGATAAACTCCCAAGCCTGTAGTGAGTAGGTCTGCAATCTGAGATTGTGTAGCAATATATTTGGTTTCAATAAGCCCTTCTTTCACCTTTTCTCGGACAAAATGACAATCAATGTCTATATGCTTGGTGCGCTCATGAAACGTGGGATTTGCTACAATTTGGATAGCTGCTCTACTATCATAATGAAGTTGGATTGTTCTGGATATAGGTATACCTAAATCTCGTAGCAGTCCAACTAACCATACAATTTCTGCCACACTAGTTGCCATGTTGTGATACTCAACTTCTGCTGAACTTCGACTAACTGTGTGTTGTTTCTTGACTTCTATGAGATTAGAGAATTGATCATGCCCAACTATGCCGTATAACAAGACACGCGGATATTGCAAATATAACCTGAGTATTTAAGCCCAGAGTCGAATCCACAGAGAATTAACCTATCAATTACTTTTGTTGGACTTACTAAATTCTTTATAATTAACTTCCCCAAATGTTATAAATAATAGTTGATGGCATTTCTAATAACTAAGAGTGAAAATAAATAAACAACTGTAAACTAAATATGCTTGGGTTGTAAACAATAATGAGAAGGTTTTAAGGTAGTGATTTCCCCTATTGATGGAATCCCTTCCGGTTATGCTTCATATAGATTCACCTAAATATCTATATCAATCATGAGCGCTCTCTTTACCGTAAATCTCTCCTGAGTAATCACGATAATTTACTAGACAGACTCTCCCGAGATACGCTAGCTGACTTTGTTTATTACAGCTCACTTTAGATTGCACCCAAGACTTTGTTAACCCTAATCCCGCCTTTAAACCCGTAGTTATAGATCCCTCTTATACTTTGGGAGTGGTGTTATTCAACAATTACCTAAATATGCACTCTCTTCCGAGTTATACATACTAAATAGGCACAGCTAATTGAGGATTCTCTCAATTAACTTCAACAAATACGTAGTTGAACAAATAGAGATTAACTGGTAAACTATATTAACATAATCAAGAAGTTCATCCTTCAATAGGTTCCATCAAAACCTTAGACTAAAGTATTTATCTACTCATAACAATGTAAAGATAAACTACGAAAATATTCATCATGGAAAATTGGAAGAAAAAGAAGAGATAAAGAACTATGATGTTTTTGGGTGATCTCTCACACTTGTGTATCTTGCAAAAGTAATCTCAAAAACAAGTCTGCCCTAATGTGGCCGAATTTTTACTTCTTATAGGGGTTTTACACCAAGTTTTTCCGCTTTGACACTTTAGTCCCTGAAGTTTCTACATTCTGCCGTGGTCCCACCACAGTTACGCTAGGACCGCAACCAGAATAGTCCTCTGAATCTTTAGTAATGTTCTACCGCAGTTACGGTCAGACAGCGGCAGGCCAAGTTCAGTTCTGGCTTTATCCCTTCGCTTGGTGCACTTCGTGGGTATTGTATGATTGGCCTCCTTTTCTCTTTAATTGATCTCAAAAGTACTCCACCGCCTTCTTTTATTGGATATACCCTGCAAAGCATGAAAAGCACTAATCAGAGCATTTGGTTATCACTTTTTAACATAAAGTTATACAAAAATGTGGTTCTTTAGGGCCTAATTATAGTCTAATTCACCTATTATCAAGAATCACCTAGCTTAATGACATATCCTGTGACTGAACGCCTAGTGTTAGGACAAGCAGCCCAATCAGAGTTGCAATAGGCTGTCAATTGAGTAGTTGAGTTCTGGCTTAGAAAAACCCCTAAACCAGGACTACCTTTGATGTATCTCACCACCATCAATGTTGCTTCCTAGTCTGACCTCTTTGGTTGTTGCATGAATTGACTGAGTACCTGAACTGTGAAGCAAATATATGGGCGTGTGATGGTAAGATAAATCATCTTTCCATCCAATTTTTGATAACTGCATATGTCTTCAAGCAAAGGATCATCAGCACCAGCCAATTTGTGAAATTCAACAATGTTAGTTTGGTATTGGCTTCAAGTAGTGTTGTAGCTGGCTTTGCAACACTGAGTCCAACATCATAAATTAGTTCTAAGGCATACTTTCTCTGATTAAGAAGTATCCCTTGCTTTGATCTCAACACTTCAATCCCTAAGAAATATTTGAGTTCTCCAAGATCTTTGACCTTGAAATTGTTGTGTAAGGTCTGTTTAGCTTTTTCAATAAGGTCTGTATCTCTCCCAGTAATAAGTATATCATCAACATAGATTAAAATAATCACAATACACCCTTCTCTCTATCTATTGAACAAAGAATTATCATGACGACTTTGACAGTATCCTGCTTGTAGAAGAATAGTAGTTAGCTTGTTATACCATTATCTCAATGCTTGTTTCAGTCCATTTAAAGATTTTAAGATTTTGGACACCCTATAATCCCCTAGCCTATGAAAACCTTGAGTTAAGTCCATATAGGCTTCTTCATATAAATCTCCTTGAAGAAAAGCATTATTAACATCCATTTGGTATGAAAACTAATTCTTTGAAGCTGGCACACTAATGAATGTTCTAAGTGTGACCATTTTTGTAATGGGAGAGAAGGTTTCATGATATTCTAGCCCTTCTATTTGTGTGAACCCCTTGTTACCAAACGAGCTTTGTACTTGTCTATTTCCCCATTGGCTTTGTACTTGATTTTATATACCCACTTTGAGCCTATAGTCCTCTTTCCAACAGGCAATAAAACTAACTCCCAGGTTCTGTTCCCTTCTAATGCATCAATTTCCTGCTGCATTGCTTGAATCAAATTGTGATCTTTAGAGGCCTTCTTAAATGATCTAGGTTCTATTAGCACAGAGAAAGATCCCAAGTAAGCTTGGTAGGTGGGATTAAGATTAGTATAGGTCATATATTGGGATATAGGATAAGAATAATGTGCCTTTTGGCTTGATAGTAGAGATGTAGTCACTAAGCCAAATTGGAGGTTTGATTGTTCTGCTTGGTCTCCCATGTGTGTGTTCTTGAACACCATGTTGCTCATGGTGTTGATCTGCTTCTACTGCCGACTCAACTAGTTGTGTCTCAGCTTGATCAAATCCTGTAGCTGCAGGGGCTTCAAGTGTCTGTGGTTGATCCACTGCATCATCTATGTTAGGTGTTGCATCATAGAGATTAGGTGAATCAATGGTTGAACTTTCCCCTGGAGGTATTGCTTCTCTTAGTTCAAGTTTTGGTTCTGCATTTGTAGGATGTTGATCATGAGGACCTCCTACATGTGTCTGGATTACACCTGTATTTGTGGCCTATTTAAATAGAAAAATGTCACCTAATTCTTCTTGAGTCTCAGTTTTAAAAGGAAATAGTGATTCTTTGAACTGAACATCCTACTAACAAAAATTTAATGATCTTCAAGATCATATAACTTGTAACCCTTTTGTATTTTAAAATATCCCACAAATACTGTCTTCCTAGCTCTTGATGTGAATTTGTCACCTCTAGGCAACCTGCTCGCATAACAAAGACATCCAAACTTTTATATGAGATAGTTGAGGTAGCTTACCATGCAACAAATCAAATGGTGTTTTCCCTTGAAGAACTGTAGATGGCGATCTGTTGATCAAGTACACAACAATTCTAACACAGTCTCCCCAAAATTTTATAGGCATTGAAATTTGAAATATTAACATCCGTGCCACCTCTACTATCTGTCTATGCTTTTTCTCCACAACTCTATTTTGTTATGGAGTGTATTTACATTATTTGATGAATCACACCACAGGAAGCTAGGAGTTTATTACATTTTGTGTTAAAGAACTCACTACCATTATCAAATTTAAGGATTTTTTTGTTCTTGTCAAATTGATTCTTTATTAGAATGAATTAGACATATCCAAATGTATCTGATGTAATCATCCACTATGAAAGTAATGCATTTAATCCTATGTAGATTTTCTGTATGGACCCCATACATCTAGGTGCATTAATTAAAAAAGACTAATTGATCTACGATTGCTATTAGGAAGCTTTAGTCTGGTCCGTTTTGCTAAGGGACAAATTTCATAGCATTCTAATAGTTCAGCATCTACTTTATTCTTGACATCTACAGTGTGTTGCATTGCACCAATAGAAGGATACCCCGGTCTCTAATGCCACAACTTTCTGCCATTGTCCTCCTTATGAACTGTTGCTCCTATTGCAGATTTTATTGTTTCTTATGGTATGTACAATCCTTCCTTTTTTTATCGATCCCTAGAACGTTCCAATTGAAGATGTGATGATCAAAAAGGTTATCTTATATTTTAGAACTCGACTCCGTGTTTCTAGGTCTTAAAAACCTTATTTTATTTCTTCTCGATTTGCATGCACAGTCCGGGCTTGTATCCGAAAAGCTTTTATGTGAAAAATTTAAGAAATAATAATTTTTGGACTAAAAAGTTAATTTTTGTTAACTTTGGTTAACATTCTGGGTAAACCAACTCTGAACCATATTCTGACGACCTCGGTGGATCCGTAGTAAAATATGGGACCTGTGCATATGCCCGGAATTGAATTCCGAGGTCCCTAGCCCGATAAATGAATTTTGATGAAAATTGTTAAACTAAAATTGTAATGGTTTTGAGAAAAAGGTTAATAGTTGATCTCATTGGTATCGAGCCTGTATTTTTGTTTTGGAACCTGGTATAGGTTCGTTATGATATTTATGCCTTATCTGTAAAATTTGGGAGAAACAGGACTGATTTGACATGATTCAGACCTTTGGTTGAGAAAATAGAACTTTTGAACTTTTTTGAAGATTTCATGCAATTTGGTGCTAAATTCATAGTTCTAGGTGTTATTTTGCGATTTGATCGCAGAGAAAGTTCGTTTGATATTTTAAGACTTGTGTGCATGTTTGGTTTGGAGCCCCGAGGGCTCAAGTGAGTTTCGGATAGGCTACGAGTGATTTGGACTTAAGAGAGATTGCTTGTATGCTTCAGGTATGCAAACTTTGTAATTGCAAAGTCTGGATCGCAAGTGCTAGCCTCGCATTTGCGAAGATTGTTCGCATTTGCAAAGCAGGGGAGGGGACTGGATAGTTCGCGATTGTGAAGAAAAAGGCCACATTTGCGGATGTCCAAGTTCGCATTTGCGAATGGGACTTTGCAAATGTGAAGGCAACAGAAATGCGAGGGGTTCCAATTTGCCATACCTATCTCGCATTTGCGAGCTTCGCAAATGCAAAGCTCAGGTCGTTGTGAGCACGTGATTTTTACCCCAAGTAAAAGAATTCCAAAATCAAAATAAATAAATTTTTGTTACAACA
>MU742973.1:12783-78513 GCA_026770625.1 Nicotiana glauca
TTTATGTTTAATTTGATACTGTAGAGAGAGAGTGAAAGAGGCGCAAAATGTTTAGGTTTTGGCGGAGAAAAAAATGAGGGAAAATAAAATTATAGAGGGAAAAATTAAAGCTTTGGCGGTCTTTTTCTTTTAGTGTATTAATTAGGAGATTATACTCTCAAATTATAATTAATTGTGTCAGTTATACATAAAGTGCCACAATTTGATACAATTTGCGGCAGTTGCCAGCAACCGCCGCTAATTAACTGCCGCAATTTGACTGTTTTTTTTAGTGAAATATGGATTCTTTAACATGTGTAAAAACAGTCAAAAAATTAATTAAAGTGGACCGGAGGGAGTAAATAATAGACAACTATTAGAAGTTGCCAACTACCATGTCCATCAATGCCGACATTTGCGTGTAATCTTAAACAATTAAAAAAATGATATAATATGACGACACATAAAGAGAATTGACAATATTTTAGCCTTACGTTAAGTTTGACAATAGAAGCCCAAAAAAATTGGCATTTAATAACCAAAACTATTTTTCTTAAAAATAGCAAAAAAATTTAGAACCCTTTTCTCTCGTTTAGCAATTATCAACAATTATCAATTCTTCCTAGAAATTAGGTATCACTTCCTTTCAAATTAGGGTAAAACAAATTTAATTTCGTTACCATGTCCACCAATATAAGAAATCTCAGGATATGAATGTTGGAGCTATTTTTATATTTTAAATCAAATTCCTATAAAGGTAAGAAAGAAAAAGAAAGTTGCATGATAGCTCAAGTTTTGTACTTTGAATACGGAGTTGTTGAGAAAATAATTTTTTGCTCAAATGAACCATACTGTAAATCTTACATGAATTAGCTTGACAAAATCTTCATTTTTTAGGCAATGATATCTCTGTATGCATACGACTAGCGCACATATTTACATACAAAAAATAAAGATATATACCAGAATAATATATAAAAAGTATATGGAAGTTTTTATATTGCATAACTTCAAAAATTGAGAAGAAGGATGATGTGACCGATTCATTATATTCTTGTTCATCAGGAATTTATATTTTTTCGGAACTTCAAGAATAGGTAGGATATATTTAAATAATACTTAAAAGGGTCAAATAACAATAATGGAATGAATTATAATTATGCTAGATAGTACAAATAAGGAAATTTTATATGAGAAAAAATCTTTTAAAAAAATTTAATTCTGAAGTCCTAAATATTAGAAAAATAATTAAATAACTATTTTAAAATCTTAAGAAAATTAAATTGACTATTTTGTGCTATATGAACTTTTTTCTAAGGAGTTAAAAAGACGAACGATATTTCGTTAAGGAGCATCGTGCTTATAAAATAGTATAGATATTTTTAACAAAAATCAAAACTACAAAACTTAAAATGAGTCCTTAGTTAAAGAGAAAGAAAATGGGTACTAACAAAAGTTTGCTACTTTAATAATTTTTCAAACGTTGTTTTCTTTATTAATAAATTTGTTATGTTACGTTATATAAATAAGGAAGGATTTATATAAGATATTTAATATTAAGAATTTGTACATACTTCAAATAAGGAAAGAATTAGTATACTAATAAAGTGTATTTAAAACTTCTAAATATTAGGGAGAAAACTTAAAATGATAATTTTGTATAATGTAAAATTTATTTATAAAGGACAAAAAATGCGAAAAATATTTTGCTAAGGGCCTTTGAGCTTTTAATATATTACTACACTCACCCTATATCAGAAAATATAATTTCTTAGAATTACAAAAAAAATGATTAAAATTGGATTTTTTTTTAAAAGTTTAAACTCCTGAAAATTATAAATAGAAAACTAACTTTTAACAATTTCCAACTAAAAAAAATTGACAAAACAGTAATTACAACTTTACACAACTCCAATCCTTGAGAAGGTGAACGACTTTATGTGATAACAGTTGAAAAAGTTCTCTATACCCAACTCCTCCTACATCCCAAATCTTTGCTTTTCCGATCTCTCTTTTCACCCATCCTGTTTAATTAACTACCAACAATCATGGACCCACCAAATTACCAAAATATGCAAATTGGCAAACCAGAAATCCAAGCACAAACCAAATCCTTTCAGCAGCACTAACCTCAAATTCTCATCTACCAACTTATATTTCTAACACCCAACCCATCAACGCAATTGTGGACTTAACCGACGAAACGCCTAATGAGGATGATTTAGACAATTTTATTCCATTAACAGCTGAAGATAAATCTCGATTATACACTCCTTGGAAAAATTCTATCATAATAAAGGTTTTTGGCAAAATGGTTGGACACCAACTGCTAAAAATTAAATTAACAAAGCTATGGGAGCCATCTAAAGAAATTCATCTTATAGGCTTGGGATGCAATTTTTTTCTTATCAAATTTCACCATGAGAAAAATATGTGTAAGGGTTTACATTAAGGGACTTGGTTCATACTAAACCATTTCCTCTATGTTCGTCGCTGGGAACCTAAATTTATTGCTTCAGCAGCCTAACTAACGTATGTCACCCTATGAGTACATCTAACAGAACTTCTAATGGAGTTTTATGATTTTCAAATACTACAAAAGGTAGGAAACAAGATAGGGCAACTTCTAAAGAAGTATATTTGTACAACTTCTACAACAAGAGGGAGGTATGCCCGGATATGCATTGAGGTACCATTGAGAAACCTCTAAAAACTCATGTCCATATAGGCACTCACAAACTGGTTCTACTCTATGAAGGGTTAAACCTACTCTGTACAAAGTATGAAAGATTTGGGCAAGTTGGAGTTGTCAATTTTGACAAACGGCACCACTAAATTCCATACCAACTATTACTACAACTACACCACATACTTCTTCCACAACATCCATATCTCCCATAAATGAATCAGAATGGAAAACTATTCCAAAAAAAAACAAATGCAAGATACAACAAGGATAACCATCGTAGACAACCAGATGAACTACAAAATCTTAGTATAGATGATCAGACGACGAAAAGGAAGGCGGTAAATAATGCCAGGCAAGTTCACAAACCCTAATCCGTTATTGATTGCCAACACTTTTGGAAAATTAAAAAATGTGGATTCAACTCCTGAAACTGAAAATAATGGGCGGTCTATCACTCAAACATGCGATGGACACATGAGCCCAAGGGTGTTAAAAGATGCAATAATGGGCGAAAAACAAATAGCAGAAGTTAAGGCTTATACTAATAACTATATCAGTTTAAGCCATACTAATTCCACTAAACCAATCACTGAGAACCTAATATGCTGAACAGTAACTCAAATTATAACGATAGTTTTATAAAAGACAATGACTCACTTACTGATGACTTAACGGACACTAATCCTATCCCATGTCTCCTAACATAGCCAATACAGATGGCTCAACAAAAACTCCTTATACACCTATACACGACACATCAGAAGAAAAATCTAATAAAATATTTACCAAATCCATTTCAGCCCATCTACAAGTCGTCTCTTTGCATGCCACCCATCCCTGCCCAATCCCAGACCTCCCTTCCTCAAACACACTACACTCTTCTCCAACTACGATGGCAAAATCATCATTATACTCCATGTGACCCTCCCTTGCCTATACTTAACCTTATACCTACTATACCCAATGAAACCACTACTACTCCTACTGTAAATCCACACATAGCCACTAACACTAACATCAAACCCACCCTACCAAACCACAATAAAACACACCCAAAAATAATTATCCAACATGCAAAGACCTTGATACACCACCTTTAGAGAAAACAACTAGATCAACCACCAACATTTTTTACTTCCCACGCTTGATAATGAGCGGACCACCTCATCCACAACCTATAACACCGCTGATATACACCTCCCAAATGCCACTACTGGAATATCCACTCCAGTCGTGGTTAGAGATGGTGCTACAGGGATATTCTCTAATCTTTACAATGGAACTAAACAACCAGGAAATAATTTTACTAGTCCAGAACACAACTCATCTAGCGGAGATTGTCATAGAAGGGATGAGACTAGGGATGTAGTCAGTGGCTCAGACACAGTGGTCCAACATTCACACACCACTAATGTTGGACCAAACTAGGCCTTCATCATCAACACAGTCACCATGGGCACACCCAACAAATCCTCCGCTATACAGTTTCCATCAAATGATGGGGACTCTCCCATTCTACCCACAATACCACATGGGGATGATCTATGCGCCGTGGTTCCTGTATGGGTCCAAATTTGGACAACCACAACTATTGATGAGTACGAAAAATGACGAAATCCTCAAAGCTCGACATCATGCGAAGGACGACCTACAGGCGAGCAAGAGACCATACGACCTTTGCAGCAGTGTAGGCCCATTAGGGGACATTAGGAATATTCTTTCGAATATTCCTTGTGGTTTGTCTTTTAGGGCTTAAAAGGGATTTTTGCCATATATAAAGAGCGCAAAATAACCTTGTAAGCCTCTGGGCATTTTTCCTAACTTATAACACTTGCTACAACTCTTGTTTACAAAACAACGATTGATGTTATGATGGTTAAAGGTTTTATCTTGATAATATAAAGAAATCTTATCCTCTGTATCCTCCTTGTGTATCCTTTGCTCTAGAGATTATTATACTCAGCTAAGATTTACCCTTTCATTTTCTTTGATTGATTTATTCATAAAGGTTCCGATATCTTTTGAGTCAAGCAATTCTAACATATGAATTCCTTCTCACCACCACAAATGAGTCTGTCTCCAATGAATATCCAGGAGCCAATGTCATCATTCCCGAGTCCTCCAATAACTCCACCTCCATTATCCAACGAACTAGGAGAGCAAACAAGGTTAGATTTAGCACAAATTATGAAGGAAATGAAGGAAACCCAAACAGAGTTCATCTGGCTAAAGGGCTTCTATCTCTACAGTCTCAAAGAGCAGTACACAAAAAAATTCATACTGAAATGCCCTCCAGAACTCACAACATGAAACTTTAGGACAAATCAAAATCAATAGGAGGGGAAGTATTCCATGGTAATAATCCCATCACTGAGGCAGAACCCTCCAAGACAATAGAACACTCAGGCTCTACTGAGAGAAAAGAGTAATATTGCTGATCTAGATGAACCTACAAACCCATAACCTATCATGAATTTATTCGTCTGGAATTGTAGAGGTTCGAACACTGCAGAATTTAGAAGACAATTCTGATCACTTTTGGATAATTATAGACCGGTCTTAGTTGTACTACTGGAGACACGCATGCATGATCACACGGTTTTAAAAAATAATTTTTACTTCTCACATATGGCACAAGTAGAGGCACAAGGAATGTCAGGTGGTATAGTATTACTGTGAAATGCAGAAATAATAACTGTGGAGGATCTTACAATGACTACACAGGAGGTGCACTGCATGGTATAGGTATAGCCTAACCATATTAAGTGGTTATTTTCTTCAATTTATGCAAATAACTCAACTTCATTACATATTATACTGTGGCAAAACTTAAAATGTATCCACGATTCATATAAGGGTTCTTGGTTAGTTGGGGGGTGGGGGGGGGGGGACTTTAATGAGGTTATTCAAGAAAATGAAAAATTTGGTGGAAATCCTATCAATCACGATCCTAAAATCGACCCGGTCGTGATGGCGTCTATGGTGAAACTAGGCCAACTGACACAGTTCCCAAATCAAACCATTATTCTATAAAATTAATTTTAAGCCATTTATTAACAAGAAATCTCATAATATGGGTCTAAATAACTAGTGCGGAAAAATAACACAAGCCCGACATCGAGGTGGCATAAGTCATAAGCATCTAATACAACTGTCTGACAACCTCAAGACCAACATGGTCAGAAAAATGATAGAATACACTAAGGGTGAAGAAGAAAGGAGAAAAGCAGGGCTGCGATCGCCAAGCAGCTACCTTGCTAACTCCGATGAACCTACCACCGATCTCAGAAATACCTGAATCTGCACATAAGGTGCAGGGAGTAATGTGAATACGCCAACTTAGTAAATAATAAAAGTAAATAAAGACTAAGCAGTAAGAAACGATAAATCCACATCATGATAAACTCAGTAAGCACAACAAGCTTTTAAATCAGAATACGAGTCAATCGTCTCATATAAAATCCATCTTTTGGTAAAAATCATTCAAAGATGCTTTCCAACAGTTTCAATAGAGGTTCAATACAGTTTATGGTAAAAGTGATGAAAAATCATAATCGGCCCCTCGGGCAAAACATAGTTAGTATACAGCCCCTCGGGCAAACATAAATCATATACATCTTATACCATAAAAATCTCAGTGGAAATAGCAAAGCCAAATCAGTGATTAAATTCCGAACATCTCGTAAAAACTTTAGTTTCAATGAAAGTTGTTTAAAAGTATTTTTTCAACATTTTCAATATAGGCTCAGTATAAAGAGGAGTGAAAACAGTAATTTCATAAAAACAAGCCCCTTCAGCAAGGCATCATATATATATATATATACGGGCAAGCCTCTTAGTCACTCAAGGCTCTCATCAATCAGCTCTGACACTCATCACTCACGCTCAATAGGTACCTTATGATTACCACTGCATCTTGCAGCCCGATCCATAAATATAAATAGTCAACTACGCTCACTGGGGGTGTGCAGACTCTGAAAGGGCTCCTACAGCCCAAGCTCAATATCGCTGCGGCGTGCATCCAGCTCCAATATATCATTGCAGCGTGCAGCCCGATCCATATATTGCTGCGGTGTGCAACCCGATCAATATATATATATATATATCGCTGCGGCGTGCAACCCGATCCATAAATATATAATCCTCACAACCAAGCCCTCGGCCTCTCTTAGTCATCAATCTCACAGTCAGGCCCTTGGCCACTCTCAGCCATCAAACTCATAATCAGGCCCTCGCCTTTCTCAGCCACTCGAACTATCAGTAAAATACGGCATTCAGCCCAAAATATCATTTATAGCATCAACACTGGGTAAATAAGGCTGAGTTATGAAATCAGTAAAACACAACATGACTGAGTACAAATATTAAATCAAAACAGTGAGGAATAGTAGTAAAAAACCCCTAAGGGTCCAAACAGTTGGCACGAGGCCCAAATATGGCATTCATCTCAAAATATAATAATACTTTCCAGAACACAATAGTATCAAATAGTTTTCAATCAAATACGCAAATTAATAACCGTACGGGAAGGACCAAGTCACAATCCCCAATGTTTCACGCCCCCACGCTCGTCATCTGGCGTGTGCATCACCTCAAAGTAGTAAAACGATGTGAAATCCGGAGTTTTATACCCTCAGGATATGATTTATAATCATCACTTACCTCAAACCAGTCTAACCTATAGCTCGCGATGCCCTTTACTCTTGACTCCGCCTCCAAATAGGCCAAATCTAACCAAAATCAGTATATTATCATCAATATACGCTAAATGAATAAAGCCCAAGCAAAAATAATCAAATTAACTCAAAAATCCCAAAATTAGCTCAAAATCGATCACGGGACCATGTCTAGGAATCCGATAAAAATCACAAAACTGAAAAACCCATTCGCTCACGAGTCTACCCATATCAAATTCACCAAAATCCGACATCAAATGGCCATCCAAATCCCCAAAATCATCTCTCCAAATTTTCTTCCATTTTCACGCCAAATTCCCAAATTAAATAATAAGAATCAAGAAATAATCATGGGATTTAACCAAATTTGAGTGAAGAACACTTACCCCAATCAATCCGTTGAAAATCCCTTCAAAAATCGCCTCAATCCGAGCTCCATAGCTCCAAAAATGAAAAAATGGCCAAAACCCTCGGAATAGAGTACTTTATAATCTGCTCAGGCATTTACCCTTGCTATCGCGGACAAACTAATGCGATAACGAAGCAAAAAATTTTCCAGTACTTCTTTTACACTATGCGATCGCGTAGAATAAATTTTTCCAACAGCCTTCTCCAACTCTTCCGGACAGCCTCTAGTACTATGGTCATAACTTTTTGCACAATCCAAATTACAATTGGTTTAACTTTCTGAAAACTAGACATCAAGGGCTACAACTTTCATTTTTGGATCATCTTCAAATTCCTTATAGATTGTGAGATATAAGCTTCCAAAGTCGGGTCAATGCAACAGAGATTTTACTCTATGCCATCGCGGGAAGACTTACGCAATCGCATAGTACAACTCCATTTTTCCAAATTTTCTATATGCTAATGCGGCCAGATCTATGCTAACGCATTGTACACCCCTGAAGCCAAAAGCCAACAACTAGAAATGGTCTGAAACTCACCCGAGCCCTCGAAACCCCACCCGAACATACCAACAAGTCGCAAAACATATCACGGACTTAGTGGAGGCCTCAAATCACATCAAATAATGCTAAAAACATGAATCATACCTCATTTCAAAATCAATGAACTTTGAAACTTTAACTTCCACAACCGATGGCGAAACCTATCAAATCACGTCCGATTGACCTCAAATTTTGCACACAGGTCATATTTGACATTACGGACCTTTTCCAACTTCCAGATTTGGAATCCGACACAGATATCAAAAAGTCCATTCCTGATCAAACTTTCTAAAATTCCCACTTTTGCCATTTCAAGCCAAATTCTACTACAGACCTCTAAATCACAATCCGGACGCACTCCTAAGTCCAAAATCACCCAACGGAGCTAACCAAATCATAAAAGTCCAAATCCGAGAGCAAATAGCAAAAAGTCAAAACTTGGTAAAACCTTTCAAATTTAAAACTTCAAACTTAGAATTGTTCTTCCAAATCTATTCTGATTATCCTGAAAACCAAAACCAACAATTTACATAAGTCATAATACATCACATGGGGCTAGTCATGCCTGGGAACTGGCGAGCAAAATGAAATGCTCAAAACAACCGGTCGATTTGTTACATCCTCCCCCACTTAAACATACGTTCGTCCTCAAACGTGCCCAGAGTTTTTCCGAAAACCATCAAATCGCTGTGTAAACTTACCATACACATACCCAGGGGTGATTCCATGTCACCCTATCTCATATAGGTTCAATAACATATCATAACTGAAATTTAACAATCCAACCAAGCCCATGAATCTTAGAACCAAATTTCCATTTCCGAACTTATTGATAATATCAAAATCTCTCATCTATACGTTGGATAAGTTCGAACAAGCTGTAACAAACCATATCTATAACCCTAGATGCAATTACATGATATACCACGTAACTCAATCACTCGTAGCGATAACTTCAACTCACGGCAACTGCACACAACAACCGAATACCGATAATAAACTTCTTATCAAATAAAGTCTCATTCCGACCCTTTCGTATACTGCCATTAATGAAAGAAACACGCAAAAAGTCATAACTATCCCTCAGATCAACCATTCATGAAGCTCCCTTTCCTTTGGCATGGACCATAGTAAATTTCTAAGCCGAATCCCCATATTATCCTTCCAACATGATGAAATTGAATCCTCTAGTATTCATTCTAGATCGCAATGACCTCATCTCATCCAACACGACAACTCTAGCGACATGGCACATCGATACAATCTAACTTTACAATCCATGCGACCCGCGCACCAATAACCAATAGTCCAAATGTACTCAAATCATGGGAAAAAAGTGACTCGAATGAGAGAGTTGTACCGCAAGCTTACCAATACTACCACCACACAATGCTGATAGCCCATCACACATTGTAGAATCAAAACAGATGAATCTAACCCGAAGGATCATGCCTCCGTATAACTTTGCTGCAATGCGTGACCTTATCCAAACACTGGTCCACATTAAATACCTCAAGTCACTATGTTCAAAATCAACAAACCACGCGCAATTTGATGTCTAATACCAAGAGTGAACCACCATAACCAGATGCAAATGACGTAATGTCACACCAGTTCGAAAGAACATACCCAATGCACAATCAATCATGCAAGACCCAGATATCCATCTCACTCAAATTCCGCTATAAAGCCCAAATAGAACCATATTATTTGTGCATATAATCAACGAATCAAAATCCCGTATAGCATACAAAAGTAACTCACAAATAATCTCGAAAGACGAATAAGCTTAACAACAACCGAATGGCACCTCTCTCAACAATAGCAGTTCAGAGTCGACATATCCAACTTGATGTAGAAAAGACATCCGTATTCGCCTACCAATGAACCCCAAATTAACTCTGGTCACCCACAATAGATAAATAACTCTCTAAAAGTTTACAATGATCAAATCATAGCACATACTATCATCTGACTAGCTTGCCCACATCTTCACAGTCCAAAACCATGAAATAACATATTTATGAGAACTCCTAGTGTCCAAATCCATAAAGCATACAAATCACCATATCTGATCCCAATTCTACCGCCCGAATATATAACACATCCCTAATACTTGACCATGACATGATGGGTACTTATAAAATCCTTCTGTGCCACCGAGAAAACCTTGAATATCAGCAGTCGATCAGAAAACATAGTGCCACAATACCAATGAAGTATCCATAACTCAAATACATCGTCCTTTATGAAATGTATACCCTCATCAAGCCACACCAATCAGTGATCTCATTTATCTAGTCATTTGAATCTATCCATGCTGCCTAAGAATTTATGACCTTCCTTTCAAAACTGAACCGTAACCTTACACATACAAATCTCAACCCCACACAATATACCGCATATACCATACCATCCTATGATAAAGATGAGAACTTCATAATCCACTCTGAGCTATAAGAAACTACGTACTCAACCAGCCAATAACTTTTTCATTTGATCCCATCTAGGAGAAAATCTCTATACATCACATGCTCCTCGTGCCAGTAGAAAATATACATCTCTAACAGTGGTAAAAATCATCAAGAACTCTACGAATCCCCTTTGCACAAAATCGAATCATCAGGACTGACTCCTTCTAACTCAACCAAGCTACACAAGCCATCAAAACCTAAGAGCATTGCCACGAAACACCTGTAGAAACCCACCACTTCATAAGCACCCAAGAACCCGTCATATCCATTACCATGCCGATCCAGCCTACTATCAAGTTGTCATATTCTCTGAGTTCCTTCATAATTACCTTCAAATTGATACATTGGTGTTCTATCCTTAACTAAAACTTACCTCACAAACTTTAGCATAAGACCACATCGTTCTAAAGCTTATAAATTATTGTATTCTTCTGAAGTACCCCCAAAAGTACCACAGGCGAGATACCCGCTCTAAAGAGCCCCTCTGCAAATCTGAAGCCATTACTTTTGCCTTCTTGATACTGGTATGTAGAATCCATAATGATGCGGAAATTCCACAAGTCTTATCATCCTCTAATGTAAACCTCAGTTTCTAGAAAAATACACAACCTGAAAATCTCTAATTATTACATGTAAAATCTTGAACCCATTAGAAACATTCTCGAGATTCATCCACTTTGCTCAAACCTCAATTAGACTAATCAAACGTACGGGACGACCTGTGCTCTATTAGCACTCTAACACCGCAGAAATTAACCCTACCTTAATGCGACCAAATAAATTCCTGCTCCATGTGCATTATATCCTTCACCAATAACAACTCAAGTTATTCCATAAATTCTTATACGCTCATAAAGCATAACACAACCCCTATCCAAAATTTCCTTTATTCGAGTCATCCTCGATCTCAACCTCTGTAACCCATAACTAATTCCTCAGTATACCCCAAATTGGAACCAACATAGAACATAACCATGCAATCAACTGATCAATAGCAGACTCCCCACTTGGATCAAAGCCATAGATCAAAACACATAATAACTCATAATGCATATACTCTATTACTGTCATAATACCATAGTGAGATTAAACTCAATCCCTCATAAGCTCGTGCGACACAGACTATCAAGTACTTCAAATCTTCTACAAATATCACATTCACCCTCGTAACAGTTAAGCCCACTCTCTTAAGAGATCCAAATTCAAATTGCAACACGTATATTTCACTAGTAAAAGAGGTATTCCAACAAACAACATAAAGATCACACAAATATCAGAAAACTCCGCAGGAGATAACCCACCCACTTCACCTCAAACTAACATTTCTTTATACCCTTCCACCATCATAAACATCATGTAGTCACTTAATCTTCCCGAGTGTGAGCTCATATCACAATGTGAAATCTACTTCACTTCCCAACTAGGCAACATAAAAAGATTCTTCAACACACCCACAACTCGGGGCTATACATCAAATCACAATGGAAATCAAGCACCAGATAGTTCGTGCTACCCCCACACAGACCCTTCTTGTCTCACTCAATTCATATAAACACATCTCACAATCACATCATACTCATTACGTAGCTATCCAGTCATCACTTCCCTTAATAGGGACACTATCAAACATATAAATCCAGATGCACGTGCTCAATTCTCAAGCTACAGGCAAAACCCAACTTCAAGTCATCCAGACTGGCCCAACAACAATACACAAAAGTCACATCTCGCCCCTTGATCAGGGAATCACAAGTCGTCAATGCACAAATGATATGGAGCGGTCATGTGCACATACGAATACGTGAAAGGAATGACAAAGGTTATATTTCAATCTGAATCAATGTCGCATGATGAGAATTCAAGAATGTGGGATTTTCTAAAGGTTCTGTAGCCTCTTGAAGATAAGTACATACGTCTCCGTACTGATCCGTGAGACTCTACTAAACCTGCTCATGAATCGTGAGACCTATGTAACCTAGGCTCTGATACCAGCTTGTCACGATCCTAAAATCGACCCATTCGTGATGGCGTCTATTGTAAAACTAGGCAAGCCGACATAATTCCCAAATCATACCATTATTCTATAAAAGCCATTTTAAGCCATTAATTAACAATAAATTTCATAATATGGGTCTAAATAACCAGTGCAGAAACATAACACAAGTCCGACATCGGGGTGTCACAAGTCATGAGCATCTACTACAAATGTCTAATAACCTCAAGACCAACATGGTTAGAAAAATCACAGAATACACTAAGGGAGAAAAAGAAGGGAGAAAAGCAGGACTGCGATTGCCAAGCAACTACCTTCCTAACTCCGATGAACCTGCCACCAAGCTCAGAAATACCTGAATCTGCACACAAGTAGCAGGGAGTAATATGAGTACGCCAACTTAGTAAGTAATAAAAGTAAATAAAGACTGAGCAGTAGGAAATGATAAATCTACATCATGATAAACTCAGTAAGCACAACAAGCTTTCAAATTAGAATAAGAGTCAATCGTCTCATTTAAAATTCAGCTTTTGGTAAAAATTATTTGAAGATGCTTTCCAACAGTTTCAATAGAGGTTCAATACACTTTATAGTAAAAGTGATAAAAATCATAATCGGCCCCTAGGGCAAAACATAGTTCGTATACAGCCCCTCGCACAAACATAAATCTTATACATCTCATACCATAAATATCTCAGTGGAAATAATGCAGTGATTAAATTCCAAACATCTCGTAAAAACTCTAGTTTCAATGAAAGTTGTTTTAAAGTATTTTTCAATATTTTCAATAGAGGCTCAGTATAAAGAAGAGTGAAAATAGTAATTTTTAAAAAAAAAAGCCCCTCGGGCAAAGCATCACACACACACACACACACATGTATATAGCCCCTCGGACAGGCCTCTTAGTCACTCGAGACTCAACTTTCATCAATCAGCGCTCACACTCAGCACTCACGCTCAATAAGTACCTTATAATAACTGTTGCGGCGTGCAGCCCGATCCAAAAATATATATAGTCGATTGCGCTCACTGGGGGTGTGCAGACTCCGGAAGGGCTCCTACAACTCAAGCGCTATATTGCTGGGGCGTGCAACCCGATATATATATATATATTCGATACGACGTGCAGTCCGATACATAAATATATAATCCTACAACCAAGCTCTTGGCCTCTCTCAGTCATCAACCTCACAATCAGGCCCTTGGCCACTCTCAGTTATCAACCTCATAATCAGGCCCTCGGCCTCTCTCACCATCAACCTCACAAGCCACTCGAACTATCAGTAAAATAGGGCGTTCAGCCCAAAATATCATTTTTAGCATCAAAACTGGGTAAGTAAGGCTGAGTTATGAAATCAGTAAAAAACAGCATGACTGAGTACAAATATTAAGTTAAAGTAGTGAGGAATAGTAGTAAAAAGCCCCTAAGGGTCCAAATAGTTGGCACGAGGCCTAAATATGGCATTCATCTCAAAACATAATAATACTTTCCAAAACACAATAGTATCAAACAGTTTTCAATCAAATACGCGACTTAATAATCGTACGGGACGGACTAAGTCACAATCCCCAACGTTGCACGCTCCCACGCTCGTGATCTAGAATATGTGTCGCCTCAAAGTAGTGAAACGATGTGAAACCCGGGGTTTCATACCCTTAGGACAAGATTTACAATTATTACTTACCTCAAATCGGTCCAATCTCTAGACCGTGATGCCCTTGCCTCTTGACTCCGCCTCCAAATGCGCCAAGTCTAACAAAAATCAGTATAATATCATCAATATACGCTAAAGGATCAAAGCCCAATCGAAAATAATCAAATTAACTAAAAAATTCCAAAATTAGCTCAAACCCAACCCCGTGCTCACATCTCAGAATCCGATAAAAATCACAAAACTGGAAAATCCATTCGCTCACGAGTCTACCCATATCAAATTCACCAAAATTCGACATCAAATAACCATCCAAATTCCCAAAATCAACTCTCCAAATTTTCTTTCATTTTCCCCAATTTTTATCCCAAATTTCCAAATTAAATGATAAGAATCAATACATAATCATGGGATTTAACCAAATTGGAGTGAGGAACACTTACCCCAATCAATCCTTTGAAAATCTTCCAAAAATCGCCTCAATCCGAGCTTCATAACTCCAAAAATGCCAAAATGGCTGAAACCCTCGAAATAGAGTACTTTATAATCTACCCAGGCATTTACCCTGTTCTATCGTGGACAAACCAATGCGATAGCAAAGCAAAAAAATTTCCAGCCCTTCTTTTACTCTATGCGATCACAACTATTCCTCCGCGATCTCGTAGAACAAATTTTTCAAACAGGCTTTTCCAACTCTTCTGGATAGCCTCTAATATAATAGTCATAATCTTTTGTACGAAACTCCAAATAAAAATTAGCTTAACTTTTTAAAACTAGACATCAAGGGCTACAACTTTCATTTCTAGATCATCTTCAAATTCCTTATATATTGTGAGATATAAGCTTTTAAAGTTGGGTCAGTGCAACGGAGATTTTACTCTATGCGATCTCGGGAAGACTAACACAATTGCATAGCACAACTCCATTTTTTTTTAAATTTTCTCAATTCTAACGCGGCCATATCTATGCTAACACACTGTACACCCCTGAAGTAAAAAATCAGCAACTAGAAATGGTCCGAAACCACACCGAAACTCACCCGAGCCCCTCGAAACCCTGCCCCAACGTACCAACAAGTCTCAAAACATATCACAAACTTAGTGGAGGCCTCAAATCACATAAAACAACGCTAAAAACATGAATCATACCTCAATTCAAAATCAATGAACTTTGAAACTTTAACTTTCACAACCGATGCCAAAACCTATTAAATCGCGTCCGATTGACCTCAAATTTTGCACACAAGTCAAATTTGATATTACGGACCTGCTACAACTTCCAAAATTAAAATCCGACCCTTATATCAAAAGTGAACTCCCTGTCAAACTTTTCAAAATTTTCACTTTCGCCATTTCAAGCCAAATTCTACTACGGATCTTCAAACTACAATCCAGATGTGCTCCTAAGTCCAAAATCACCCAACGGAGCTAATCAAATCATAAATATACAAATTCGAGATCGAGTAATAAAAGTCAAAACTTGGTAAAACCTTTCAAATTTAAAGCTTCAAATTGAGAATTGTTCTTCCAAATCTATTCCGATTATCCTGAAACCAAAACCGAGGATTTACATAAGTCATAATACATCAGATGGGACTAGCCATACCCGAGAACTGGCGAGCGAAGTATAAATGCTCAAAACGACCGAACGGGTCGTTACATGGATGCCTTTGCACAATGTATAAACTATTGTAAACTAGTAGACCTAGGGTTTAAGGGTAGCCGATATACATGGACAAATAAAAGTAGGAATGAACATACTATATTAGAAAGGTTGGACATACTCCTAGAAGACTATGACTGGATTCAAATATTTCCTGAAACAGTATTGCAACACCTTCCACATACCTACTCAGACCATTTCCCTCTTTTAGCCACACTTGAACAAAACAGACTACCTAGACATAATATATTTCGATTGGAAAAAATATGGACAATAAACCCAACACTCATAAATGTAATTCATCAGTCATGGCAAAATAGTTCTTCAATAGTTGAAACTCTGACAAATTTTTAGGATAATGTATCTTATTGGAATAAGCACACTTTTGAAAACATTTTCGCAAAAACAAAAAAAAAATTAGCTAGAATTAATGGAATTCAACGATCCACGCACTATCCTACTAGCAATTTCATACAAAGCTTAGAAATCCAAATAAATCATGAATTTAGTGTTTTACTAAGGTAGGAGGAAGATTTTTGGAAATTAAAGTCAAGAGTAAAATGGCTAAATGATGGTGATGCTAATACTAAAGTTTTTCACATGTCTACGTTTCAGAG
This sequence comes from Nicotiana glauca, assembly GCA_026770625.1. Taxonomy (NCBI): domain Eukaryota; kingdom Viridiplantae; phylum Streptophyta; class Magnoliopsida; order Solanales; family Solanaceae; genus Nicotiana; species Nicotiana glauca. The sequence continues at coordinate 29,476 of MU742973.1, forward strand.
ACGGAGACGTAACCGTATAAATACATTTAAAAATAGTGTTGGAAATTGAACTTATGATCCAACAGAAATCCACGAACAAATCTATCAATACTACACTACTCTATTCAAAACACAACACTCATTAACTAATAAAATAAATAATGAATCGACCATAGTTAATTCTTTGAACTAGGCTGATCAACAACAACTGGCACAACCATTAAAGTTGGTGAAATAAAGCAAGTCCTATTCTCCTTTCAACCTTTTAAGGTACCAGGGCTAGATGGACATCATCTGTACTTCTTTCAAAAATATTGGAGAGAAGTGAGTCACTCAATTATAAATTATTGTTACAATGCATTCAAAGAAAGTAAAATTCTAGAAGATATTAATAAAACTTATTTGTTCCTAATTCCTAAGGTAAAAAATATCGTATCCTTCACTCAATATCGTCCTATAAGTCTTTGCAACACAATCTGCAAACTAATTACAAAAATTATTGTAAATAGACTAAAAACTTTCCTACAAAAAATAATTGGTCCAACACAATCAAGTTTCCAACAGGGAAAAAGAGCTCCAGAAAATGAAATCATTGTACAGGAAATTTTTAACCACTTAAAAAAATATAAAAAAGGACGAACATGTCACATGTTGCTAAAATTGGATTTGAAAAAGGATTTTGATAAGCTTGAATGGTCCTTCATAAAAAACACACTCCACTATTTCAACATACCACACAGTCTTATTTCACTCATCATGTCCTGCAGTACAACGTCTTCTATTTCTATATTGTCAATGGATCACATACTAACTTTTTAAATCCATCTAGGGGTATATGTCAAGGAGATCCCTTATCTCCTTCTATATTTATTATGTGCTTAGAACGCCTCTCAAGGAATATATTCCAATCAGTAGATTACCTATTATAGAAACCAATATAAATTTCACAAAATGGACCTCAATTATCGCATCTTTTCTTTTCAAACGACATCATCCTTCTATCTAAAGTAAATGATACTAGTTGCAATACCATCATTGACACTCTTAATACCTTTACTAAACTATCCGGTCAAACTATTAATTTCCAAAAATCAAGAATTTTTTTCTCAAATAACTATGCCACTGAAGCTAAACAAAATATACTATATTGCTTTAGTATGCATGAAGGGAAACAATTTGGAAAATACTTAGGTTTCCCCATGTTTCAACATAGTCCTATTAAGTCAGATTTTTAATTTTATTAGATAACTTCAAGGCTAGACTTGCAGGCTGGAAGACTAACTTCCTATCACTACCAGGTAGATTTACTCTAATTAAATCAACACTTTCTAGTTTCGCAAACATCATAATGCAATACATTTCAATTCCTAAAAATATTATCGAAAAAATGGAGCAATATATGCGCAATTTCCTATGGGGAACTACTCAACAAAAAAGAAAGATTCACTTAGTAAATTGAAAATGAGTTACCATGCCTGAAAATTTAGGAGGTCTAGATATACAAAGGCTTGATTTAAAAAATAAGACATTATGGCAAGATTGGCATGTCGCCTATTTCATTCACCTAAACAACCATGGGCAAACACTCTTATTCATAAATATAAAAACATGCGTACAATACCTAATTCCTCTCATATTTGGCACAATATTCCGTTAGGATGGGAAAAATGCCAAAATGACATTCAATGGAAAATAGGCACAAATTCAAAAATAAATTTCTGGACGGAGGCATGGATTGATCCAAACACCACATTTAGATCCTTAGTACACGGTCCTATACCTTTACAATATACTAAGAGAACTATTAGCACTTACAGAGATCAAAATAATGGAAAATGGGCAGAAATACCTTTTCATATTGTAATTTCTCTTAATATATTTACTAAACTCTCCAACCAAACTATTAATTTCCAAAAATCAAGAATTTTTTTTTCAAATAACTGTGACAAAGCTAAACAAAATATACTATCTAGCTTTAATATGCATGAAGTGAAACAATTAGGAAAATACTTAGGTTTCCCCATATTTCAACATAGACCTAATAAGATAAATTTTCAATTTTTATTAGATAACTTCATTGCTTGACTTGCAGGCTGGAAGGCTAACTTCCTATCACTACCAGGTAGAATTACTCTCACCATACTTTTTAGTTTAGCAAATCACATAATTCATACATTGCAATTCCTAAAAATATTATCGACAAAATGGAGCAATACATGCGCAATTTCCTATTGGGAACTACTCAACAAAAAAGAAAAATTCACTTAGTAAATTGAAAAAGAGTTACCATGCCCAAAAATTTAGGAGATCTAGGTATACAGAGGCTTGATTTAAAAAATAAGACATTACTGGCAGGATTAGCATGTCGCCTATTTCATTCACCTAAACTACTATGGGCAAACACTCTTATTCATAAATATAAAAACACTCGTACAATATATAATTCCTCTCATATTTGGCACAATATTCTATTAGGCTGGGAAGAATGCCAAAATGGCATTCAATGGAAAGTAGGTACAAATTCAAAAATAAATTTTTGAACGGAGGCATGGATTGATCCAAACACCACACTTAGATCCTTAGTACATGGTCATATATCTTTACAACATACTACGAGAACTATTAGCACTTATAAAGATCAAAATAGTTGGAAATGGCCAGAAATACCTTTTCATATTACAAATTCTCTTAAAATTAAATACAGTAGGATCAATGTTTCCTATCTACACAAGCAAAGTGGACGCTTTCTATTGGGGACTATCCAACAATGAAAATTTACTGTCAAATCAATGAAATCAAAATTACTACAATAGGATTTAAACTTACAAGAACACACAACCCTTTATAATTGGATTTGAAAGATTCAAATATCACCCAAAACAAAAATATTTTTTTGGCTGATAATGCATAACAAATTACCAAAAAAAAAATACCTATATCATATAGGAATCACATTAGATGACAAAATGTCAAATATGTCGCACAGAGACAAAACTATTAATCATATCTTTCTACAATGTTCTAACATAAAACATAAAAGGAATGACTTAGGTTGTAACGACCCGGCCGGTTGTTTCATGATTTACTGCTTTGTTTTCCCTATTTTTTCTTTTTATTGCCTTGTTCAGCTGTATTATGTGTTATCGGGTTGGTTGGTTTGGGTTCGGAAAGGTTTTGGTAAGGTTTGAGACACTTAATCTCTTTTGAGTAGGCTTAAGTTGGAAAAGTCTACTGGATATTGACTTATGTGAAGAAGGGATCGGATGTGAATTATGATGGTTCATATAGCCTCGGGAGGTGATTTGGGACTTAAGAGCGTGGTTGAAATTTGTTTTGGAGATCCAGAGTAGATTTAGGCTTGAATTGGCGAAATTGGAATTATGGCGTTTTCCGGTTGATAGATGAGATTTTGATATAGAGGTTAGAATGAAATTTTGGTAGTTGGAGCAAGTCCATTGTATCATTTTTGACATTTGTACAAAATTTCAAGTCATTCGAACAAGGTTTGATAGACTTTTTCATCGAAAGCGGAATTTGGAAATTTTTGGAATTCTTAGGCTTGAAGTCGATGTGATTTTGGTGTTTTGATGTTGTTTTGAGAGATCCAAAGGTTGGAACAAGTTTGAATGAGGTTATGGGATATGTTGGCATGTTTGGTTGAGGTCCCGAGGGCCTCGGGTGAGTTTCGGGTGGTTAAACGGATCAAATTGCATGCTGAAAAGTTGTAGATTTTGGCTTCAGTTCTGTTGCAAGTTCTCTTTCTTCATGATTGTTTGAGGAGGCTTGCGATCACATAGAGATTTGGTAGGGTTCACTCAAAGTTGTTCTTTGCGTTCGCGTATCTGAATTCGCAATCGCATGCATTGTGCAGGTGATGAATTACAGACACGTGGGTATAACCGCGATCGCGTAGGGTAAAAATTGGGCCAACGGAGTTTGTGCTTCGCGTCTGCAATTGAATTCCCATGATCAAGATTAATTAATTTTAATAGCTGGGCAGTGTCGATGCCCCCTTTTTCTAAAGGCAAAATCGGGTTTACGATATTTGGGCGAACAACTCTATTCCTTTTGGGAATTTGGGTTTGAGATTTAGAAGAGTCGCCACCTAATGATTAAGTGCATTAGGACACTAAGAAAACTAAAAGAAAAGAAGAACCAGAGAATGGGTAAGGGCTTGAAATTATCTTGGGGGGAAGGTGTTAGGCACCCCCCAAGATCCACTAGTGTGGTTCCCGACTATGCTACAACTGTGACTTTAAAGCGAGTAAACATACAAGACAACTTTCACATAATGATTATAGGTAGGAATGTATAAAGGTCAAATAAACATGTTGAAGTTAGAGAATAGGTGGTTTCATAGTCATTTAAAAGAATGTATAAGTGCAGAAAAATAAAGATCAAGTAACAAATGTAAATAATCAGACAAAGAAGTAAAATGGGCAGAATTTTAAAAAGAAACAGAGCTGAAAACCAGACAATTAAAAGAGCTTGTGCATAATAAGTGAAAGAGTTAAAGAAAACTAAACATCTTAAAAAATTCTGGAAAAGGGGAAGTGAACAAGTACAGAGGAAATGGGGTCCTAGGTTTATAAATAACATGGATCACCCCACACAACACCCGGTAACCATTTATACACGTGATGTTATCGCTTGGTCATCATATCCATGTCTACCCTTCCCACCCCGTTAAGGTATTAAAGTGCGGAATAGTATCGTTACATAATACATGCTATTACCCGTCCCAATCCTATCAGTCTTGGAGGCATTGACACTACTAGTCCTAAAGAAAGGGGGCTGGGGGCTTTTTAGAGTTTCAAAAGGATAAAAGTCTAGGCGACAAGCAAAAACACATAAACAATTAGAGGGGAAACAAATAGCAATTAAAGCTCACACAGGTCTCCTCACTTAAAAAAGCAAATACAGCATGACTTCAAATACTGGTTTGTCCTGAATTAAATTAAAAGTGTAGGCTAGGCTGATTCATCACATATTTCTCAGATGAGGAGTCCGAATTAGCCTTGTCTGGACGTAAATTATCAAAATTGACGCAATTAATTATCTAATAGTTTTCCTAAGTGAAACTTATAGGCATGCCATCTAATAGAGCGTACTGATTTTAGGGAAAATATTGTTGGCTTTATAAACAAAATATCTAGAGATTTTTACGACCTTATGACTGATTTTAGACTCGTAAATGAAATAGACGAAGTTGATTCAGTTGATTATTCCTATAGGCATGATTTCTAAGTGTAATTGGTTTTAAATGATTACATAAATGCAAAAGTCTTATAGTCATAGTATCTAGTGTAAATTTTGTTATTTACTAAGCCTAAGACTGTTTGCCTAGCAGTATGTATATGCAGAAGTGCAGAAACCTAATATCATAATTTCTATATGCAGAATTTATAGGCATAATTTCTAAAAAAATGCAGAAGTGCAAGACTTATAGACATAATTTATAAAATGCAGAATGCAGAATTTAAAGGCATAATTTCTACGACGCAGAGGTGCAGAAATGCAGAAAAGCTTATAGGCATAATTTCTACAATGCAGAAGTGCAAAAATGTGGAAAAGCTTATAGGCATAATTTCTACAATGCAGGAAAACTTGTTGGCATGAGTTCTAAAACGCAGGATGCAAAAATTATAGGCATGAGTTTTATTAAAGTACAAAATACGGAAATTATAAATAATTTATAGGCAAGTTTTCTACCCTTTGTATGCGTTCATCCCCATCCCTTTTCACTAGCCATCTCCAATTGTTATTAAAAATTATTACAAACCCAAATGAATCAGAAAAGAAAAGTAAAAAACATCAGAAGTTCCAGCTACATCCAAACAACCTAATTAAGACCCAATGTCCAACAATATGAGATAAACCAACTTCCAGAATAAGATTTCCAAAAGCCAATCTCATATTTGGGATGTGTCAAAGTTCCCATGAGTCTCAAAGGGCTCCGGGCAGTGCGTACACCCCAAACACATTGGAAAATTACGATCATAGTGTAGTATGGAAATGCCATCCCTCAAATGTCCAAGTTCAGAGGGAACTCAAGGTCCCAAAGCAAGGCTCATAAGAGAGGGGCAAAACTTAAGGGTCTAACAGTAAGTGTAAGTGCATAGAGGGAGAATCAAGGAGAGCCATGGCAGGCTGGTGGTCATGCCCAGCAATTGGGAATACTGCCATACCCCCGACCAGCCTGTTAGTCAACTTAGGAGTTAGGATCCATTGTGGATCAGGTTATGGCCTGGGCAGTAATTAGGATACTACAAAGCCAAAAACCTTAACTCAAACAGATAGAAGGGAATAGGGGTAGGTAATCACAATAGCAAGGGCAAGTAAAGAACATAATTAGCATAAATCCCTGAACACAAGCGGTAAAGTAAATAAGGATGTTGAAACTGTGAAGTAAACACATAGGGGTGAGGCAAAAAATTAAATAAAAGGCATACCAGTTTCAAAGGAAAACAAGTAAGAAAACAGTAGTCTTTGAAAAGCCAAGTTGCAATCACAGCAGTTCCAAAAGGTCTCAAGCAATGCAGAGCATTGAATTCAAATTAGTAAGGTAAATGTGTGAGTTGAAAGTAAGAAGTTCGAAGTATTGAACTTGAAGTATAGATGCAAAAGTATTCAATTGGGAGTGTAGAAGTAAAGTCCGATCCTTTAAAGTGCAGAAGTTCAATCCCTTTTATAGTGTAAAGAGAACCAGTAAGAAAAGTAAAGAAATCATTGAAATCAATCTCCCTTTAGTAAAGGGATTCTGATTCCAACGGGTAGAAATTAGTTAAGGAAAGAAATTTCTAATTAAACCTTTCAAAGTAGCACAAAAGGGGTAAGTACATAGAAATTATTTAAGAAAAACAATCAATGGTACACGGTTTGTGCCAAGTATGGTAAAGGAATCAATTAAACAGCCATGAAACCAAAACCTGCAAGTTCGATTGAATGAACCAAGTCAAGAAAGGTAAAGGAGGTTCAACCGAAGGAAAATCAGTGGCAGTTTATCAGCCTTATAAAGTTGTTTTAGAAGCAATCACTTAGTTGGTAAAAAAACCTTTTGAAAGAGAAATTTCTCATATATGTAAACACACAGATCAAACAAAAAGAGTCGTTAGGTTATTTAAAAAAAGAGTTGAAAACTAAAAGTCTCAGAGTCACAAGCCAAAGAGATTCAAGTTTAATTACAGACTCACTGTGAGCTGAAAGCCTAGGGTCCGAAAGTGAAACCCTAGTGCCACTTGTCAAAGAAACCCCAAAACCCAGGGTTTCAAATAGAGTCACAGGTGAGAAAACAAGGTCTTTGAAAGAGGCTTAGAAATCTCTTTCAAAGACTTATGAGAGACAAACATACACAAACAAGTTCAGATGAAAGAGACGATGCGAGTTTTCAAAAAACAATAGAGAAAAATATACAAACAGAAGTTAGTAATGCGACCAAAATCTAGGATTCAAACATAAACACATATAGAAAAGAGTGAGGAAAAGAACACAAATTAATATGCGAGCATAAGAACAACAACAGAAAAATAGAAGAGTCTTGCATAATAGAAAAGAAACAAAAGAGCAAACTCATGCATAATAAGAAGAACACATACGAGCATGAACACGCATAAACAAAGAACAGGAAGAATCAGAAAACATTTGAAGAAATCTTTTCAGAAACCCTAAAATTGGAATTGAATGATTTTAAAGAGGAAATTTGGAAAAAACCTTTAAAACATCAGATAACGCTCAGGCATGTCATAGATCTAAAAGAAATAAGCAAGTACAGAATCTCAAACAGCTTAGAGTTGTATATAAAACCCTAGAATGAAAAAGGTCTTGCGGAAAGTCGGATCCTGAGTAGAAAAGACTTGTATTGCTTGAACACGCCAGAATAATGGCGGGAAAGGCCATAGATATACAGATCTGATAAAGATCTAAAGAGAGACATTGGGGTCAGGCTCCAGAACCTCGAGCAGCTTAGGTTTAATGGTGAGAGAGAGTGAGTACAGTCCATCCATGGCCTGGAATGCCATGGATTCCGGTGGAAACATGGTAAAAATAGGTGGGAGATGATTAGGGTTTCGTGAGAGTTCGAGAGAGTTTGAGAGGAGAGGGATTTCAGAGGCGGCGGGTGAATGAAAGTGCTTTAGGGTTAGGGGTGTTTGTGAATTAAAAAAGGAAAGGATGAATAAGGGTCGTTGATCTCAGAGATCAACAGCCATGATGAAAGGGGAGACGGGCGGGTTAAATTAATTGGGTCGTGAGTCGGGTGATTTATGAATTGGGTAGGTTTTAATTTGGGGCGGAATTGGGGGTTAAATTGGGGTAAAAATTGAAAGGAAATGAGGCTATAATTGAAATAGAAACAGGCTAGATGTTAAATAGCCAATTTTCCCCTACTTATTTTATAAAATAGCAATAATTATTTTAAAACCAAATTAAAAGTACTGAACTAATTAATAATATATAAATATTAATCTAAAAATATTGAAAATAATTTCATAATTGCAAAATGCTGTTAATCGTAAAATAAGCTATAATTGCAATTATATGCAATTTAGCTTTAGAAATAACAAATAAATTGGTAAAAATATATAAAAATCACATTAATTATATTTTAGTATAAATATGAGAATAAAAGAAGTTAATCACAAAAAGGATAATTTTTGGGGAATAATTACTGATTTTGTACTGCTAAAAATGGACAGTAAATCGATTTTTAAATCCTTAAAAATTAGGGAAAAATAATAAACTCTTGGGCATGCTTATATGCATACACATGCTATTTTGAATGTATTTTGATTATAAAAATACATAGGAAAAAATTGGGTATCAACAACTTCCCCTCTTTACCCGGGAAGGATGAAAGAGTTGTCACGCAAAGATATGATGGCCAATTTTGACCGAATGAAACGATTGAAGAATTTGGACCAAGCTCTGGTCCCTGAGTTTCCTACATATCCCTGGTCTTACAGGAATCAGGACATATGTAGTTCAGGATGCATTGGCGGACTATGCCGATGGAAATTTCGAAAGACGGATGCGATGTTCAGGTTGAGAAGGATGGTCGGAGTCTGATAGGCTACGGGATCGCTCCTGCTAAGACGGCCGTTTCTAGCCAGTGTAACTGCAAATGAATAGTACCAACATATATTGTGCATGAATTTAAACGTGATGCAAGTTCCTATTGGACCATGAATGCTGTCTTCGAACGGGTAGGATGACGTCCTGGTCCATGAAGTGTATAATAAAGAATTCACAGGCTATATAATGATGTTCTCGGGCTATGAGAATGATGTCTCCGAACTATTATGCCTTTGAATAATGATATGCAAAAGATAAAAATGGGGTCCTCAGGCCATGTCATGGCGTTCTCGGGCTATGAAAATGGTACCTCCGAACAATGACGCCTTTGGACAATTCGGCGATCTTTCACCCCCTAAAATACAAAAGGTAGTGATCTTCCAGCCGATGCAAGACATAAATGAAAGGTTGGCGGTATTTCAGCCGTGCAAGATGGATAAAGAGGCAATATTCTAGCCATTCAAGAAAGAATAAAGTGGCAACATTTCAGCCAATAGACGTAAATAAAGGTGGCGATATTTCAGCCAATGCAGGATTTAAATAAAGGTGGTGATATTTCAGCCATGCAGACGTAAATAAAGATGGAGATATTTCAGCCATGCTGGATTTAAATAAAGGTGGCGATATTTCAGCCAACAGATGTAGATAAAAGTGGCAATATTTCAGCCGATGCAGGATTTAAATAAAGATGGCAGTATTTCAGCCATGCAGACATAAATAAAAGTGGCGACATTTCAGTCGATGCATGATTCAAATAAAGGTGTCAGTATTTTGAATATAAAAATACATATGTAAAAATTGGATATCAACAACTGCCCCTCTTTACCTAGGAAGGATGAAAGAGTTGTCAGGTAAAGATATGATGGAAAATTTTGACCGAATGAAACGATTGAAGAATTTTGACCAAGATCTGGTCCCTAAGCTGCCTACATATCCCTGGTCTTACAGGAATCAGGCCATATGTAGTTCAGGATCCATGGCAGACTATGCCGGTGGAGATTTCGAAAGACGGATGCGATGTTCAGGTTGAGAAGGATGGTCGGAGTCTGATAGGCTGCGGGATCTCTCTTGCTGAGAAGGCCATTTCTAGCCAGTGTAACTGCAAATGAATAATATCAACATATATTGTGCATGAATTTAAATGTGATGCAAGTTCCCATTGGACCATGAATGCTGTCTTCGGACGGGTAGGATGATGTCCTCGGACCATGACGTCCTGGTCCATGAAGCGTATAATAAAGGATTCGCAGGCTATGAATGATGTTCTCGGGCTATGAGAATGATGCCTCCGAACTATGATGCCTTTGAATAATGATATGCAAAAGATAAATATGGGGTCCTCAGGCCATGGCGTGGCATTCTCGGGCTATGAAAATGGTGCCTCCGAACAATGACGCCTTTGGACAATTCGGCAATCTTTCACCCCTAAAATGCAGAAGGTGGCGATCTTCCAGCCGATGCAAGACATAAATGAAAGGCTGGTGGTATTTCAGCCGTGCAAGATGGATAAAGAAGCGATATTCCAGCCATGCAAGAAAGAATAAAGTGGCAATGTTTCGGCCAGTAGACGTAAATAAAGGTGGCGATATTTCAGCCAACGCAGGATTTAAATAAAGGTGGTGATATTTTAGCCATGCGAACGTAAATAAAGAAGGCGATATTTCAGCCATGCCGGTTTTAAATAAAGGTGGCGATATTTCAGCCAGCAGATGTAGATAAAAGTGGCAATATTTCAGCCGATGCAGGATTTAAATAAAGGTGGCAGTATTTCAGCCATACAGACATAAATAAAAGTGGCGACATTTAAGCCGATGCAGGATTCAAATAAAGGTGGCGGTATTTCAGCCATGCAGATGTAAATAAAAGTGGCGATATTTCAGCCGATGCAGGATTTAAATAATGATGGCGATATTTCAGCCATGCGGATGGAGGTAGAGCTTAACCTCAAAAGGTAGAATGGTAGACTTATGCAATGCAAGAAATGCAGGATGGAGGTAGAGCTTAACCTCGGAAGGCAGAATGGTAGCCTTATGCAAGAAATGCAGATGGAGATAGAGCTTAGTCTCAGAAGGCAGAATGGTAGTCTTATGCAATGTAAGAAATGCAGATGGAGACAGAGCTTAGCCTCGGAAGGCAGAATGGTAGCTTTATGCAATGCAAGAAATGCAGATGGAGATAGATCTTAGCCTCGGAAGGCAGAATGGTAGCCTTATGCAATGCAAGAAATGCAGATAGAGACAGAGCTTAGTCTTAGAAGGCAGAATGGTAGCCCCATGCAATGCAAGAAAGTAAAGGTGAATAGTAATGAGATCTCTTAGCTGATAGATGATAAATGTTAGTTGATTGCTATATTATGGCTGCTCGGGATGTCACATACGGATGGCAATTGTAAGTAGGTTATGATTCTGAGAGTTTTATTCCTGAAAAAGTATGAGTGTGTAAAGGTATCTGATGATTTAATATCTTGGGTGCCTATATCCAAAGAAAAATCGTGAGTTTTGTAAAGGGAGGAAGGTTAGTTCGTCCACCTGTGGACTTCGTTCGTCCTACTCGGCTCTTGTCTTTATTGGTTAGCATCGCTAAACAAAGCAATTTTGATAGTAGTCATGCATGATTTAGTAAAAATGTGACATAACTACATAATTGAGAATAGTTTTCTTTAGATGAACCGACGACTGCGACGCAGTTCAAGACATTGCAACCTCTCTTGCTTCGAAATTTTGAGGCTCCTCCTCAAAATTCTGCCCCAGTTTACTGGGCTGGTTTCCGACGGCTACGTGTGATGAATGGCTGAAAATCACTTCAGAATTTTGAGGGTCCTCCTCAAAATTCTTCCCTAATTTCCAATGACGGGGAAAATGAAAATTTTATTGAATTGTGACCAAACCCATAGGGCTGCCTATGTATCCCCTCTTAAACGGGAATCAGGTCAGGCGTAGTTCAAATTACATCATAAAGAAATCATAAATGGCTACACATAATATCGTTTGACTACATCTGAATTGATTGGCTTCGGCCAAACTTCTCCGTCCATTTCTACAAGTACGGGGGTTCCTCCTATTAGAACCCGGTGAACCACGTACGGACCCTGCCAGTTGGGAGAGAATTTTCCCTTGGCTTCATCTTGATGTGGGAAGATTTTGTTCAACACTAGTTGTCTCGGTGTGAATCGTCTCGGCTTGACTCTTTTGTTGAAGTCTCTGGACTGTTCTGATAAAGTTGAACATGACAAACTGTGTTCGTTCTTTTCCCATCTATAAGAGCTAACTGCTTGCAGAGACTCTTTACCTATTCTGCATTATCGAGTTCTGTTTCCTGTATGATCCTCAGGGAAGGAATTTCTACCTCGGCGGGAATGACTGCCTCTATACCATAAACCAACAAATAAGGAGTCGCCCCGATTGATTGTGTGAACTGTGGTGTGATACCCCAACAAAGCAAATGACAACTTTTCATGCCACTGTTTATTCTTTTCTATCATTTTCCTTAGTATATTCTTGATATTGTTATTGGCTTTTTCTACAGCTCCATTCATCTGAGGTCTGTAGGCTGTAGAATTCTTGTGTTTGGTCTTGAATGTTTCACACATTGCTTTCATCATATCACCATTAAGATTGGAACCATTGTTAGTAATGATTGACTCTAAGATGCCGAATTGGCAAATGATGCGTTCGCGGACAAAGTCTGCCACGACTTTCTTAGTCACAGCCTTGTGTGATGCTGCTTCAACCATTTGGTGAAATAATCAATTACCACTAGAATGAACCTATGCCCATTTGACGCGGCAGGATCGACAGGTCTGATAACATCCATTCCCTAAGCGGCGAACGGCCATGGCGGACTTGTTGCATTAAGCTCATTTGGAGGCACCTTTATCATGTCTGCATGTATCTGACAGTGATGGCATTTTCGGAAATATTAGATGCAGTCCGTTTCCATAATCATGCAAAAATAACCAGCTTAGAGTATTTTCTTGGCTAAGACAAAATCGTTCATATATGGGTCGTAGGTTCTTGCATGAATTTTTTCCAATAGCCTGGATGCTTCTTTTGCGTCGACACAGCTTAACAATTCCAAATCGGGAGTTCTCCTATACATGATTCCTCTGCTGTGAAAGAAATTATTGGATAAACTTTGAAGTGTGCACTTCTGAGTAGCATTTGCAAGCTCTAGATATTCTCCTGTTGCCAAATATTCCTTGATATTGTGAAACCAGGGTTTCCCATATGCTTTTTCCTTGACATGAGCACAGTAAGCTGGCTGATCATAAATCTTTACGGGGATAGGATCAATGAAATTCTTATCTGCATGCTGAATCATAGAGGCTAGGGTAGCCAATGCATCAGCAAACTCATTCTGAACTCTGGGGACATGCTGAAACTCTGTTTTTGTGAATCTCTTCCTCAACTCCTGTACATGATGCAGATAAGGGAGTATCTTGGAATTCTTGGTTGCCCATTCTTCTCGGACCTGATGTATAAGCAGGTTTGAATCTCCGATCACTAGCAACTCTTGGACGTTCATGTAAATGGCCATCTTGAGCCCCAAGATTCAAACTTCGTATTCGGCCATATTGTTGGTGCATGGGAACCTGAGCTTGGCGGATACCGGATAATGCTAGCCGATTTTTGATACTAGGACTGCTCCTTTGAAATTTGCTGCTCTGTCAAAAAATGTCATCTAACCTTCATAGGATTCTGCAATGTCTTCTCCTATGAAATATACCTCTTCGTTAGGAAAATACATCTTTAGAGGCTCGTATTCTCCATCCACAGGATTTTCAGCAAGATAATATTCCAGTGCTTGTCCTTTGATTGCCTTCTGAGTCACGTAAACAATGTCGAATTCACTCAGCAGGATTTGCCACTTGGCTAGCTTGCCAGTGGGTATGGGATTCTGAAAGATGTACTTCAGCGGATCCATCCTCGATATGAGATAAGTAGTATAGGCACAAAAATAATACCTCAACTTCTAAGCTACCCAAGTCAGAGCACAATAGGTGCGCTCTAATAGAGAATACCGGGCCTCGTACGGGGTGAACTTCTTGCTAAGATAGTAGATGGCATGTTCCTTTCTCCCCGTTTTGTCATGTTTTCCTAGAACACAAACGAATGCTCCATCCAATACCGCAAGTTATAGCCATAGAGGTCTACCTGGTTCGAGCGGAACCAAAACTGGTGGTGTTGACAGGTATTCCTTGATTCTGTCGAAGGCATTCTGACAATCATCAGTCCATTTGGTAGAGGCGTCTTTCTTCAACATCTTAAAGATTGGCTCACAAATGATAGTGGACTGAGCTATGAACCGGCTGATATAGTTGAGTCTCCCTAGGAAGCTCATCACGTCTTTAATGTTCTTTGGCGGTGGCAATTCTTGAATGGCCTTAACCTTTGATGGATCCAGCTCTATTTCTCAGTGATTTACGATGAACCAAGTAGTTTTCCGGCAAGAACCCCGAGCGCACACTTGGCGGGATTCAGTTTAAGATTGTACCATCTCAGTCTGTTGAAGAACTTTCTCAGATCTTCCCTGTGGTCAGTGGCTCGCTTGGATTTGATGATGACATTGTCTACATACACCTCGATCTCTTTGTGTATCATGTCATGGAAGATAGTAGTCATGGCCCTCATGTAGGTGGCCCCAGCATTCTTTAACCTAAACGGCATTATCTTGTAACAATACATCCCCCACGGCATAATGAAAGTTATTTTCTCCGCATCTTCCTCATCTATCCATATCTGATGATACCCAGCGAAAAAATCGACAAATGAATGCAGTTCATGCTTAGCGCAATTATCAATTAAAATGTGTATGTTTGGCAGGGGGAAGTCGTCTTTTGGACTGGCCCGGTTGATATCCCGGTAGTTAACACAAACTCTAACCTTCATATCCTTCTTCGGTACTGGCACGATATTGGCTAAACATGTTGGATACTCTACTAGCCTGAGAACCTTGGCTTTGACTTGCTTGGTGACTTTTTTCTTGATTTTCAAACTCATGTCAGGCTTGAACTTTCTGAGCTTCTGCTTTACTGGCGGGCATGTAGGATCGGTTGGCCGTTTGTGAGCCTCAATAGATGTACTGATATAGGTCATATCATCATACGACCAGGAAAATATATCCTCGTATTCCCTTAGGCATTCCGTGTACTCTTCCTTCTCTGATCGATAGACGAACACAGATGCACGTTTCTTTGACATTCTCTGTATTTCCCAAGTTAACAACCTCAGTATCGTCCAGGTTGGACTTAAGTCTATTCTCAAAATCCTCAACCTCTTTAACAACCTCTTCTGGTATATCATCCCCTTATGAGTCTATATCTGTTTGTTGTGTTGTCTCGTTTCAAGTCACAATCATTGGTTCATCAAGATAAGTAATAGTAATGTTGTGTAAATAAAGTAAACGATAAAAGGTAAAAAAAGCGAGATTTATAAGAAACTGAAATGCTTTGATAAATTTCATAATCGTTTTGAACATTGGAGCTCTTATTTCGAAATTAAAATGAGGAAAGAAAGCCAACTAGCAAAAAATAAAGATGATGAATGGTGCTTTGTTCAGCCTTGCTACCCCAAAGCTTTTCGGGCCCTGGTGGTTCTAATGGACCAATTGTTGAGGCGTGCTCCTCGGCTCATGGCTTGTATGGAAGGGCCTTCCTCCCCTTTCTCCTTGAAAATGACACAACAGTCCATATTATCATCTTCCAAAAATAAACTCCTCATTGTCGCCAGTGCTTCCTCTTCTTCCGACCCATATATGACATCAACTGGCTGGAAAGTCTGCTCCAGGCGAGGTATCAGATGTTCCAGTGGGTAGTAAGGACTGCGCCATGGTGGCGACCAGTGGTTGAACTCTTCCCAAGTGTATTCATAGTCCAAACCAAAAGTGGTACCATGTTTCTTCAGCTTGATGGGCTTGGCGATTCCTTGGAGGTTTTTCCCAAGTCCTTTGCCAAGTTCATACCCACACCAATTCAGTATACTTTCAATTTTGTTATCCCACTATTTATCCTTGTCCACGGTGTTGACTCGCTCAATGTGATGGTAGGTTTCTCTGCCTATTTTCCTTCTTCCTCCGATCGTCGGGATGGTCTGGCGACTTTATACGGGATTGCTACCATCGCCATGATTAATCACCTCTTGGTGATTCCACTCAAACTTCACTGCCTGGTGTAGCGTTGATGCTACAGCTCCAGCGGCCTGGATCCAGGGCCGTCCCAATAGCAAATTGTAAGATGCTAGGATGTCTATCACTTGAAAGTCAACATCGAACCAAATTGGTCCCATTTGCAGACACAAATTGATTTCCCCAACAGTGGTCCTTTGGGATCCATCGAAAGCTTTGACATTGATGGCTCCATCCTTGATCTCGTGCAGGCTCTTCCCCATTGTTCTGAGAGTTATCAATGGACAAATATTGAGACTGGACCCTCTGTCAATGAGAATTCTGGTGATGAAATAATCCTCGCACTGTGTAGTAATTTGCAATGCTTTGTTGTGTCTTAGCCCTTCTGGCGGTAGCTTATCTTCGTGGAAAGTGATTTTATGACTGTCTAATACTTGCCCTACCATGTTTTCTATTTCTCCTCCAGTTATGTTGCTTGGTACATATGACTCACTCAATATCTTTAACAAGGCATTCTTATATGCATCGGAGCTTTGTAGTAGAGCTAGGATGGAGATTTGTGCCGGTGTTTTATTTAGTTGATCAATGATTGAATACTCATTTGCTTTTATCTTCCTCCAAATATCATCGGGCCCAGTTTCAATAGGCCATCCAGAGGCCTGCTTACTTGATTCAGCTAAATGTTCTGGAGCATAAACCCTACTGGTTCTTGTCATACCCTGTGCCGCAACTGCTTCTCCAGTTTTGGCTTTTACTTTTCTCCTTGCCTCAGCTGTGTAATCTCAAGGGATGGTCTTTATATGGAATGGCGCTATGGCTGACATTGCCACTGGGATGGGTACCCTTGCTTTGGGAGGTAACACAACAACTTCAAATGGCATAGGTTCCTTTGGGGACCCAAACTTGACCTCAATTGGTCTTGGCTCATTTGTAAGAGAAGGTTCTTCGAACTCAAGTGGTATGGACATTATCACTTCAGCGTCTCCAGAAGGCTAGATTTGGACTACAATTGGATTAAGTGTGACTGTTGGTTTCTTTGGTTCGTCACCTTCAGCGATCAATCCAATTGATCCATTGGGGTCCCAATCATCTTCTATCTCAATCATGTGAATGCCTTCGCCTTTGTGGTCAGGCAGAGGGTTGTTGCAAACATTAGGAGTAGGCTCCATTACCACGATGATCTTGTTGTCAATTGAAGCTTGGATCTTATCCTTCATAGAGCGGCACTCGTCAATGGTATGCCCCTGCATGCCGGAATGGTATGCATATATTTTGTTTGGATTGATCCATTGGGAAGGATTTTCTGGAATTATAGCAGGGATAGGGGTGACGTAACAGTAGCTTTAGTCCTTTCATACAGTTGGTCGATTGGTTCGACAATGGTAATGTATTATTTGGGAGGTCTACGGTCGAAGTTTGGTCGGGGTCTAGGGAAATTTTGGCGGGGTGATTGATAGTGAGCTTGTTGGGTATTATAGGCTTGGTAGACGTATGTGGATTGGGAGTATTTGGGTGAAGTAGGCTGATATGCGGGAGGTGGGGATGATTGGTAAGTAGGTGGTGAAGCTTGGTAAGAGGGAAAAAGTGCTTGGTAATTTAAGGTAGGTTGATATGTAGGAGGGGGTATTGGGTAGGTTTGGTATTTTATTGGGGATTTTGTTCTCTGTGCAACCATCACAGCACCCACATCCATTTTCTTGGATGTGCCACCAGACTTTAGAGCCTTCTTGGTAGCCTATAATGCTTCAAAGTTAGTGACCATACCACTTTTAATACCTTCATCTATCCTCTCCCCTAGCTTGATAATGTCGGAAAATTTCTGGCCTTCAATCAACATTAACATTTTGTAGTACTGTGGGTCTTGGGCCTGGACGATCATTTGTTTTTCTTTTAAAGCTAGCCTGACCTTAGCGGCTTCTGATCTCCAATGAGTAGCATAATTGTGGCGTGTCTCCGTAGGTTTCTTCTTCAAGTTCTAGATGTAGAACACATCTGGTGCATTCTCCGTGTTGAATCTGAACCTGTCCATTAAATCGGACGCCATACTTACCCAGTTCGACCACTTCTTTGAGTCTTGGCTAATGTACCAAGATAGAGTATCCCCTTTCAGACTCCTCATAAAGAATTTCATGCGAACCTTTTCATCTTTTCCTACTCCGACCAGTTTGTCACAGTATGTCCTTAAATGAACTCTGGGACCCCCGGTGCCATCGAACATCTCGAACATGGGAGGTTTGTACCCCTCGAGTAGTTCGACATCTGGTTGAATGCAAAGGTCTTCGTAATTCAGTCCCTCAATCCCCTTTCTTCCTTCAACACCTTGGACTCGGCTAGTCAGCTTCTTGAGTTCTGCCGCCGAATTCTTGATAAGAGAGTCTTTGTTATCAGACTAGGGCATGCTTAAGGCGGGCTGAATGGGGTGTGGTATAGTTTCCACATAGATGGGGGTATTGTGGTGATGATCATTTGTGGGGTTTAGTGGTTCAGGGATGAGCAGTGGGGTGTTGCTTGAAGTGTGGCGTGTGTTGCAGTGGTGATGGGGAGTGGATTGGTTTTGTGGTTTTGGGATGTTTTGCGGTGGTGTGAGATTTTGAGTGTTGAGGAAGTTGACATCTAGGGTAGTGAGGGAAAATTACAAGCTTTCCAAATTCTGAACTTGGTCCAGTTTTCCTGAAATTTCAATAACCTCTATTCGAGCTGGGAGGCACTTTCCTTGGAAACTGAATACCCTGAGAAGTCTCTACCCTTTCAGTCA
This sequence comes from Nicotiana glauca, assembly GCA_026770625.1. NCBI lineage: Eukaryota > Viridiplantae > Streptophyta > Magnoliopsida > Solanales > Solanaceae > Nicotiana > Nicotiana glauca. The sequence continues at coordinate 48,401 of MU742973.1, forward strand.
AACTCTCCTTTATGATGTTGCTCAAATCTTCCATTTTTCCCTTGCTCTTGTTTCTGATAGGACTCAGAGGAGGAGGAAGTTGAGGGCCCTTAGATCTTGTGGAATATGATGACGATGCCAGAGTGCACGAACTAACCTTTGGGGAGGGGAATACAACAAAAAGTAAAAACAAAAGCTAACAAGTTAGTGTGGATCATGAGGAGAAAAACATTGCAATATTTAAACACATAGTGCAAGAATATAAATTGTGTCCTAATTCGGGAGGCTCGTTGTGCCCAAGGTAGGCTTAGCGACAAGTTGATTTGGAGAACTTATAATGCTAAATGCCTCATTTTATTGATAAAAATAAGACGAATCCCAAAATGACACTAAAATTGCGGAAAATAAAACGTCACTAATGGCCATTGGCCTTATTACATTTAAAGCAAAGAAAAGACTCCTAACTACTTGGTCCCAAAAGGACCTTCCCCAGACTCGACATCTTTAGCTCCATCGAACAGCTTCACCAGCTCACATAGTCCCAGCATCAAGTAGGTTCTCGCCAAGTGTCCTCCTTCGTTTACCTCAGTGTTCTGGAATTTTTTAATCCTCTGGATGAACTTCCCTTCTAGCTCCACTAAACCCCACTCCAAATACCCTAGTTGCTTGTTGGCGCTAACAGTCATATATTTCCATTCTTCAATCAGCTTTTGATGGGCTTCCTGAATTTCTTTGTGCTCACTCTCGCATTCCCGAATCCTCTTGCATAATTGGTTGTACTTAACCTGTAATTCAGGCTTTTCGTCGATGACCCTGTGATCTTGAACAAACCTGGATTGTCCTAACCCACCATAATCGTCTTCCAACCAACTTGGATAGTACGGAGTATAACCAGCGTGGTACATGTTTGGTTCTATGGAATCCTTTCCCAAGATGATTTTGCAATGCCACATGTGTTGAGCTTGACACTTGTATGGACTATCGTCGTCTGGAAAGTCGGCCCTGAAGTGGCTTATTTTATTGACCCTTAGTATAATCTTCCTTTTTCCTGCCTGTCTCATGACTCGAAGAGGGACATAGGGATAAGTTCTTCTCAGACCGATAAGTATAAGAAACGGTGCATCCCGAGATCAGACAATGAACTCTTCTGTAGGGAACCATTCAAACATCCACTGCACTTGGTCCTCTTTCAGATTTTCAAACAACTCTACACACCCTTTAGCATCTTCTGGTTGAGCAAACATGTTAGGCATATAATTCATTCGTCTTTGTTGATGGAAGGTGATATGATCATCCCAATCTCTGCATATAATCTCTTGCCGATATTCACCCCTTTGAAGGTGCTCCATGAGCCAGAGTTGGAAAAGTAAGTTACAACCCTCAAAGTGTTTGGCCCCTTGTTGACATTTTTTTAGGGCTCGGTACATCTCTGCAACGATCATAGGTACTATGCTAAAAGGCTGCCCGGCAATTCCTTCCATTAAAATCTTGGTGACCATAGCCAATCTGATATGGATCCTAGCCTTCTTCATAGGAAACACTATCATCCCCAAAACGTATAACATAAAGACGAAGACTCTTCTGTGGATGTGCCCCAATGATGTGAGGGCGAATTCATCTGGGTAAGTGTGGTAAGACTTGCTATGGTCGTATCTCTCGTACACATAGTCGAAAGGAATGTAGGAATCCTTCAAGTAGGCCAGGTTTGTGTTCTTCTTTAGTCCCATTATTTTGAGAAAACCCCTACCCTTGCGATTTTCTGGCATAAGCAAACCTGGAGTCTCCCATGGAATACCAGCTAATCCTCTTATTTCCTCGAGCAAAGGTGTCATTTCAAGGCCCCCGAAGTGGAACGCAGATCTGTCGGCATCCCAGAATAAAGTTGCAACCTCTATGATTTTGTTGTCGGGTCGGATTTCCAAAAGAGAAGGAAAATTCCACAAATATTTGCGGACGACGGTCTGATCACTAGAGTGAAGGTCTTCCTACTAGCTTAGCAACCTTGGGTGGATGTTGGTTACCATGCCGAATCTGGGGACTTCGTGCCTCATTTTCTGCAAAACAAAGTGTTAGACCCTTACCCCCGCCGGACTCGACTATTTAAAACAATAATTAGCATAAAAGCATTCAGTTCTCCAAATAAATGCACAGAGCGTGGTGGTGTCCGTTTGGGTTTCAAGGAAACCCGAGGGACTTTGGACAAGGCTATCTTAAAGAGTCGTTATGCAGATAACATAACCGACTCGGCTAGGTTTGAAAGTGATGCATGCACAGTTTAAATAGCGTAAGGCTTCTATAGGGTATAAGACTGGTATCCTTGAGCGGACAACTCAAGAGGGAAAGGCACGGAATCGTCGAATGCATCGCTGATCGACTGGTTTTACCGCAAATACGCCTTTACCAAATTTAGGGGTGATAATATCGGAAGAGCGCAACCACTCATTATAAGCGTTGCTTATGGTAATTTATTTGGCACGAGTGGAATATGATGTTGAAGATGCAATTACAAGAATGAAACAAATTATCATGTATTTGCACATTCATAAAGTAATGATTACAATAATTGCTCATAATTACAACAGTATTGAAAGAAAGCAGAAAAGGAAAGCGTTAAAAGAAAAGAAACAAAGAACTAAGTCAGTTTCATAGAAGAAGCGATAAAGACATTAAGTAAAGGCAATAAAAGAAACAATAGTCACAAATAGCATGGAATGGTAAAAGCCTAAAAAAAAACCCCAGCAGAGTCGTCATGCTATCAATGCCCCCTTTTTCTTAAGGCGAAATCGGGTTTACGACATTTGGGCAGACAACTCTATTCCTTTTGGGAATTTGGGTTTGAGATTTAGAAAAGTCGCCACCTAATGATTAAGTGCATCAGGACACTAAGAAAATTAAAAGAAGAGAAGAACCAGAGTATGGGTAAGGGCTTAAAATTATCTCAGGGGAAAGGTGTTAGGCACCTCCAAGATCCACTAGTGTGGTTCCCGGTCATGCTACAATTGTGACTTTAAAGAGAGTAAACATATAAGACAATTTCCACATAACGATTAAAAATAGGAATATATAAAGGTCAAATAAACATGCTGAAATTAGGGAATAAGTGGTTTCATAGTCGTTTAAAAGAATGTATAAGTGCAGAAAAATGGGGATCAAGTAACGAATGTAAATAATCAGACAAAGAAGTAAAATAGGCGGAAGTTTAAAAAGAAACAATGCTGAAAATCAGACAATTAAAAGAGCTTGTGCATAATAAGTGAAATAGTTGAAGAAAAGTAAACATCTTAAAAAATTTTGGAAAAAGGGAAGTGAACAAGTAAAGAGGAAAGGGGGTCCTAGGTTTATAAATAACATGGATCACCCCACACAACACTCGGTAACCATTTATACACGTGGTGTTATCGCGTGGTCATCATATCCATGTCTACCCTTCCCACCCCGTTAAGGTATTAAAGCGCGGGGTAATATCGTTACATAATGCATGCTATTACCCGTCTCAAACCTATAAGTTTTGAAGGCATTGAGACTATTAGTCCTAAAGGAAGGGGGTTGGGTGCTTTTCAGAGTTTCAAAAGGATAAAAGTCTAGGCGACAAGCAAAAAGACATACACAGTTAGGGGGGAAACAAATAGTAATTAAGGCTCACACAGGCCTCCTCACTTAAAAGAGAAAATATAGCATGACTTCAAATACTGGTTTGGTCTGAATGAAATTAAAAGCGTAGGCTAGGCTGATTCATCACATATTTCTCAAATGAGGAGTCCGAATTAGCCTTGTGTGGACATAGTTTATCAAAATTGACGCAATTAATTACCTAATAGTTTGTCTAAGTGAGACCTATAGGCATGAAATCTAATAGAGAGTACTGATTTTAGGGAAAAGGTTGCTGGTTTTATAAACAAAAGATCTACAGATTTTGACGACCATATGACTGATTTTAGACTCGTAAATGAAATAGACGAAGCTGATTCAGTTGATTATTCCGATAGGCATGATTTCTAAGTGTAATTGGTTTTAAACAATTACATAAATGAAAGAGTCCTACAAGCATGGTGTCTAGAGTGAAGTTGGTTATTTATTAAACTTGAGACTGTTTGCCTAGCAGTATGTATATGCAGAAGAGCAGAAACCTAAGATCATGATTTCTATATGCAGAACTTATTGGCATGATTTCTAAAAAAATGCAGAAGTGCAGGACATATAGACACAATTTCTAAAATGCAAAATGCAGAATTTATAGGCATAATTTCTATGACAGAGAAGTGCAGAAATGCAGAAAAGCTTATAGGCATAATTTCTATGATGCAGAAGTGCAGAAATGCAGAAAAGCTTATAGGCATAATTTCTACGATGTAGGAAAACTTGTAGGCATGAGTTCTAAAATGCAGGATGCCGAAATTATAGGCATGAGTTTTATTAAAATGCAGAAAGCAAAAATTATAACTAACCTATAGGCAAGTTTTCTACCCTTTGCATGCGTTCATACCTATCCCTTTTCACTAGCCATCCCCAATTGTTATTACAAATTATTATAGACCCAAACGAATCGGAAAAGAAAAGTAAAAAACATCAGAAGTTCAAGCTACATCCAAACAGCCTAATTCAGACCCAAAGTCAAACAATATGAAATAAACCAACTTCCATGATCAGATTTCCAAAGGCCTTTCTCATATTTGGGATGTGTCAAAGTTCCCAAGAGTCTCAAAGGGCTCCGGGAAGTGCTTACACCCCAAACACATTGCAGAATTAAGATTATAGTACAGTGAGGAAATGCCAGCCCTCATATGTCCAAGTTCAATGGGAACTTAAGGTCCCAAAGCAAGGCTCATAAGGTAGGGGCAGAACTTAAGAGTCAAAGAATAAGTATAAGTGCATAGAGGGGGAATCAGAGAGAGCCATGGTAGGCTGGTGGTCATGCCCAGCAATTGGGAATGCTGGCACACCCTGACCAGCCTGTTACCCAACTTAGGAGTTACGATCCATTGTGGATCAGGTTATGGCCTGGGCAGTAATTAGGATACTTCCAAGCCAAAAACCTTAACTAAAACACATAGAAGGGAATAGGGGTAGGGATTCACAATAGCAAGGGCAAGGAAGGCACATAATTAGCACAAATCCCTAAACACAAGCAGTAAAGTTTCAAAGGAAAAAAAGAAAGAAAACAGTAGTCTTTGAAAAGCCAAGTTGCAAGCACAACAGTTCCAAAAGGTCTCAAGCAATGCAGAGCCTTAAATTCAAATTAGTAAGGTAAATGTGTGAGTTGAAAGTAAGAAGTTTGAAGTATTGAACTTGAAGTATAGATGCAAAAGTATTCAATTGGGAGTGTAGATGTAAAGTCCGATCCTTTAAAGTGCAGAAGTTCAATCCCTTTTATAGTGCAAAGACAACCAGTAAGAAAAGTAAAGAAATCATTGAAATCAGTCTCGCTTTGATTAAGGGATTCTGATTCCAACGGGTAAAGATTAGTTAAGGAAAGAAATTTCTAATTAAACCTTTCAAAGTAGCACAAAAGGGGTAAGTACATAGAAATTATTTAAGAAAAACAATCAATGGTACATGTTTGTACCAAATATGGTAAAGGAATCAATTAAATAGCCATGAAACCAAAAACTGCAAGTTCGATTGAATGAACCAAGTCAAGAAAGGTAAAGAAGGTTCAATCGAAGGAAAATTAGTGGCAGTTTATTAGCCTTTTAAAGGGGTTTCAGAATCAATAACTTAGTTGGTAAAAAAAAACCTTTTGAAAGAGAAATTTCTCATATATATAAACACACAGATCAAACAAAAAGAGTTTAACACTAAAAGTATCAGAGTCACAAGCCAAAGATACTCAAGTTTAATTACAGACTCACAGTGAGCCTGAAAGCCTAGGGTCCCAAAGTGAAACCCTAGTACCACTTCTCAAAAAAAAATCCCAAAACCTACGGTTTCGAATAGAGTCAGAGGTGAGAAAACCAGGTCTTTGAAATAGGCTTAGAAATCTCTTTCAAAGACTTATGAGAGACAAACATACACAAACAAGTTCAGAAGAAAGAGACGATGCGAGTTTTCAAACAACAGTAGAGAAAAATATACAAACAGAACTCAGTAAGGTGAACAAAATCCAGGATTCAAACATAAACACCTATAGCAAAGAGTGAGGAAAACAACAAAAAATTAATATGCGAGCATAAGAACAACAAAAGAAAAATAGAAGAGTCTTGCATAATAGAAAAGAAACAAAAGAGCAAACTCATGCATAATAAGAAGAACACATACGAGCATAAAACACACATAAAGAAAGAACAGGAAGAATCAGAAAACATTTGAAGAAATCTTTTTAGAAACCCTAAAATTGGAATTGAATGATTTTAAAGAGGAAATTTGGGTAAAACCTTTAAAACATCAAATAACGCTCAGGCATGTCACAGATATAAAAGAAATAAGCAAGTACAGAACCTCAAACGACTTAGAGTTGTAGAGAAAACCCTAAAATGAGAAAGATCTTGAGGAAAGTCGGATCCTGAGTCGAAAAGACTCATATTGCTTGAACACACCGGAATAATGGCCAGGAAGGCCATAGATCTACAGATCTGAGAAATATCTATAGAGAGCCATTGGGGGCAGGCTCCAAAACCTCGAGCAGCTTAAGTTTAATGGTGAGAGAGAGTGAGTACAGGCCATCCATGGCCTGGAATGCCATGAATTCCGTTGGAAATATGGTAAAAACAGGTGGGAGATAATTAAGGTTTCGGGAGAGTTCGAGAGAGTTTAAGAGAAGAAGGATTTCAGAGGCAGCGAGTGAGTGAAAGTGATTTTGGGTTAAGGGTGTTTGTGAATTAAAAAAGGACCGTTGATCTCAGAGTTCAACGACCATGATAAAAGAGGAGTCGGTCAGGTAAAATTAATTGGGTTGTGGGTCGGGTGATTTAGGAATTGGGTAGGTTTTAATTTGGGGCAGAATTTGGGGTTAAAAGTTAAAGGAAATGAGGATATAATTGAAATAGAAACGGGCTAGATGTTAAATTGCAAATTTTGCCCTTTTTATTTTATAAAAATAGCAATAATGATTTTAAAACCAAATTAAAAGTACTGAAAAAATTAATAATATATAAATATTAATCCAAAAATACTGGAAATAATTTCATAATTGCAACATGCTGTTAATCGTAAAATAGGCTATAATTGCAATTATATGCAATTTAGCTTTAGAAATATCAAATAAATTCGTAAAAATATACAAAAATCACCTTAATTATATTTTGGTGTAAATATGAGAATAAAATAATTTAATCACAAAAAGGATAACTTTTGGGAATAATTACTGATTTTGTACTGCTAAAAGTGGGCAATAAATTGATTTTAAAATCTTTAAAAATTAGTGAAAAATACCAAAATTCTTGGGCATGCTTATATATGCATACACATTCTATTTTGAAATTATTTTGAGTATAAAAATACATAGAAAAAAATTGGGTATCAACAGGCAGAATGTTTTAAAAGGCCATTTTCAAATAGTTTTGCCTAAGTTGACCATTTTTGACTCGGTTTTGGAGCTTCTTGAGGGAGATTGAAGAGGGATTCAAAGAGAACTTCTTAGAGGTAAGAATTATGGACTTAATACTTGATCCTATTGTGATTTCTACCTAATTAAACATACAATTTGGGGGATTTGAAGCTATTGGGGAGTTAGGGATTGGAAATTGGAGACCTTAATCTAGGGATTTGAGGGGCTATTTGTGGTTGGATTTTTGTATTCTTGGTATATATGAACTCGTGGGAGGATGAGAATTCTGTTGATGTGATTTTTATCAATTTTTGAGATGTGGGCCCGGGGGTAGGGTACCAATTTCGGGATTTTTGGTGTAATTTGATTATTTTTGCATAGGCTTTGTTCCCGTAGCATATTCTAATGTTATGATTCTGATTTTGGATAGATTTGATGCGAGTTGAGGCCAAGACAAGAGGCAAAGGTGTCGCGGAGTAGTATCTCATCCGGTTTGAGGTAAGTAACCATTGTAAATTTGGATCCGAGGATATAAAACCCCGATATTTTGCATTGTTTTGATAAATGAGGTGACGCACATGCTTGGTGACGAGCGTGTGGGCGTGCACCAGTAGGGATTGTGACTTGGTCTGTCCCGTAGCAACTATTAAGCCACGTATTTGATTTGAAATCTTTTGATATCCCGTATTTTAGAGATTTATACTATATTTTGGGTTGTATGCCATGTTTGGGGCCTTGTGCCGACCTGTTTAGACCCTTAGGGGCATGTTTACTATTTTCCTCACTCTATTTGTTTTGAAAGCATATCCTCAGTCATGTTTTACCTGTTTATTGTATAAATGTGGTTTTTATCACTCTACTTAAAATGTGAAAACTATTTGGGTTGAGTTCCCTAATTTCCATTGTTATGCCCGATTGGATGTGAGGTTAATGACTGAGAGAGGTTGAGGACCTAATGGTGAGGATCATATATATGTTATGGATTGGGTTGCACACCGCAGCAACATTATATGTATATATTATGGATCGGGTTGTACGTCACAATGATTATTATGATTATTACTATAGTAAGATATTATCGAGTCGGAATGCTGAGTGTGAGTACTGTGTGACGAGAGCTGAGTCATGAGTGACTGAGAGGATTTCCCGAGAGGCTATATTGATGTATGATACCTTGCCCAAAGGGACCATTTATGACATTTTTGCTGATTTCACTCTTCTTTTATAATGAGCCTCTGTTGAAAACTGCTAAGTAAATGATTTCAAAGTATTTCAATTGAAACTGATGTATTATGAAGTAACTGGCTTTTAACTGTTCAGTTTGACTTGATATTCTGTTGACTACCCTTATATATATGATTTTCAACTGCTCGTCACTGCACTCATGCCTTATTTACTTTAGTTACTTATTGAGTTGGCGTACTTACGTTACTCCCTACACCGTGTGTGCCGATCCAGGTGCTTGAGCGGCAGAGTGAGGGTCCCCAACATCCTCAGAGCTTACCGGAGACTGCAAGGTAGCTGCACGGTGTCCGCAGCCCTGCTTTCCTCCTTCCTATCTTAGTTTTCTGCATTTTTAGACTTATTATGTATCCGTTAGCCAGATTGGCTTGTATTTAAAAGGCTATTGACTTGTGGCACTAGATTGTTGGGCTGCATTTGTATATTTTTTTTTACTGTTTTTCGCACATTTCAGTGGTTTATATATTTCTTATGAAAATTAAAGACTTAATCAGTTTTAGAAAAAGGTTTTATAAAAATAATTCATTGTGGTTACTTGTTGGGTTGGCTTGCCTAGTATTGTGATAGGCCCCATCACGACCGGGGTATTTGGGGTTGCGACAAGTTGGTATCCGAGCCTAGGTTACATAGGTCTCGCGAGTCATGAGCCAATTTAGCAGAGTCTCGCGGATCAGTACGAAGACGTCTGTATTTATCCTTGGGAGGCTACAGAACCTTTAGGAAAAGCTTCTCATTCTTGAATTCCTATCGTGTGAATCTGTTGATTCTAGTACTAAACTTTTGTGATTCTATTCTTTCACAGATGGTGAGGACACATGCTACCGGTCAGGACGGACGACCACTAGTACCACCAGCTAGGGCCACTAGAGGCTGAGGACGCTGTTGAGGCCGTGGTAGGGGCAGGGGTATAGCCCGCACACCAGCTAGGGAAGTACCTGTATATCCACCAGCCACCCCGGTTCATGATCAGGCTCCAGTTGTGGATGCTTCAGCAGCACCAGCTCAGGCACCTATTGTGCCTATTGTGATTCTAGGCCTTCAGGAGGCCCTAGCTTGGATTCTATAACTATGCACTAGTTTGGCTCAAGCGGTCTCAGTTACTATAGACGCATCTACTTCTCAGGCCGGGAGAGGCACTCAGACTTCTGTTGCTCACACACCTGAGCAGGTTATGCAGGGACTTCAGACACCGAGGGCACCTCCAGCCCAATCGGTTGCACTAGCTCAAGAGTATGTGGTATGAGTCATGCCCTACGACGAGCAGCGTTGATTGGAGAGGTTTGGTATACTTCTGCCTCCGACTTTCAATGGTACTGAGGGCGAGGATGCCCAGGGTTTCATGGACAAGTGTCATAGGATTCTTTGTACAGTGGGTATTCTGGAGGCCAGTAGTGAAGCATTTACTACCTTTTAGTTTTCTGGAGCTGCTTTTACTTGGTGGGAGGCTTATGAGAGGCATAGTCCTGTTGGTGCATTGCCCCTCACCCGGTAGTAGTTCTCCGTTCTTTTCTGGAGAAGTATGTGCCACAGTCTCACAGAGAGGAGCTACACAAGTAGTTCGAGCAGCTGCGTTAGGGAGATATGAATGTGATACAGTATGAGATGTGATTCTCTAACTTAGCTCGTCATGCGATCTAGTTGGTTCCCACAGATCGAGAGAGGATCAGGAGGTTCGTTGATGGCCTCACATATCAGTTTTGGATTCTCATGACTAGGGAAAGGGTGTCAAGGTCTAGTTTTAAGGAGGTTGTTGACATCACCAACGAGATTGAGTCAGTTTGTCACCAGGGGCGAGAGGAGAGGGAGGCTAAGAGGCCTCGAGGATCTGGTAGCTTTGGTAGTGCTCCTTCGAGGTGTCAGTTTCAGCACGGTAGAGGCCGTCCATTCATGCATGCTCAGTCAGCTCGCCCAGGTTATCGTGGGGCATCTTCAGGTCATGGTTCTCACAGTTCTCATCAGGGCCATTCATCAATCAGTGCCCTACCAGTCCAGAGTTCGTCCCGTGCTCCATCAGTTGAGGGCTCTTCTATGCTAGGTGCATCTGCTAGTCATCCCGGTGCTAGGGGTTCCCTTTAGTCCCCGTCTCCAGCACCGAGGAGTTATTAAGAGTATGGAGAGTTTGGGCATATGATAAGGCAGTGTTCTCGCCTTCTTGAGGGTCTATCTCAACAAAAGGGTCAACCCTCGACTTCGGCGCCAATTACTTTACCATACAATTAGGTAGTTAGGGGTAGGGCTCACTCAGCTAAGGGTCGCGACAAAAGGGGAGGTCAATCATGTGGTGGTCAAGCTTGTTTCTATGCACTCCCAACTAGACTAGATGATATTGCTTCAGATGCTGTGATTACAGGTATTGTCTCAGTCTGCTGTAGAGATGCCTCTGTATTATTTGATACTGGTTCCACTTTTTCATATGTATCATCATACTTTGATCGTTATCTGGATACGCTCCGTGAGTCTTTTATTTTATCTGTTTGTGTATCTACTCTGGTGGGTGATGCTATAGTTGTAGACCGTGTATACCGATCGTGTATGGTGGCTATTAAGGGTCTAGACACCGGAGTGGTCCTATTGTTATTATGTATGGTAGACTTTAATGTGATATTGGGCATGGATTAGCTATCTACCTGTCATGCTATATTGGATTGTCATGCTAAGACGGTGACGTTGGCTATGCCGGGTGTGCCACTGATTGAGTGCCGAGGTTCTACTGATTTTGTCCCAAGTAGGGTAATTTCTTTTGTGAAGGCCCATCGGATGGTTGGGGAAGGATTGTCCTTCATACTTAGCCTTTGTGAGGGAAGTCGGTGATGAGACTCCCAGTATTGATTCTGTTCCTATTGTGAGGGATTTTCCTGATATTTTTCCCGCAGACCTGTCGGGCATGCCATTGGACAGGGATATTGATTTTAGTATTGATCTGGAGTCAGCCACTCAGCCTATTTCTATTCCACTGTATCGTATGGCACCGGCAGAGTTGAAAGAGTTGAAGGAGAAACTTCAAGAACTCCTTGATAAAGGGGTTTATTTAGCCTAGTGTGTCGCTTTGGGGTGTGCCTATTCTATTTGTGAATAATAAGGATCGAACGATGAGGATATGCATTGATTACAGGAATTTGAACAAAGTGACAATCAAGAACAAGTATCCTTTGCCTTTTATCGATGATTTGTTTGACTAACTTCAGGAAGCGAGAGTGTTTTCCAAGATTGATCTCCGTTTAGTTTACCACCAGTTAAAGATCAGGGACTCAGATATTCTTATGATAACTTTCAAGACCCGATATGGTCATTATGAGTTCCTTGTGATGTATTTTGGGCTCACTAATGCCCCAGTAGCATTCATGCTTTTGATGAACAACGTGTTTCATCCTTATCTCGACTCGTTTATCATATTTTTCATTGATGACATTTTGGTGTATTCGCGTAGTCAGGAGGAGCTCGTAGAGAATTTGAGAGTTGTGGTGTAGAGATTGAGCGAGGAGAAGTGGCATGCAAATCTCCAAGTGTGAGTTTTAGCTCAGTTCAGTTGCTTTCTTGGGACACGTGGTGTCCAGTGAGGGTATTCAGGTTGATCCGAAGAAGAAAGAGGTGGTTCTGAGTTGGCCCAGACTGTCCTCAGCTACAGAGATTCGTAGTTTTCTTGGTTTGGAAAGTTATTACCGCCGGTTTGTTCAGGGATTTTCACCTATCGCATCACCCTTGACCAAGTTAACTCAGAAGGGTGCTCCACTCAGGTGGTCGGATGAGTGTGATGAGAGCTTTCATAAGCTCAAGACTGCCTTGACCACAACTCCGGTGTTAGTTTTTCCATCAGCTTCAGGTTCATATACAGTGTATTATGATGCTTTTAGAGTTGGTATTGGGTATGTGTTTATGCAGGAGGTTAGAGTTATTGCTTATGCTTCTCATCAGTTGAATCCCCATGAGAAGATCTACCCCGTTCATGATCTAGAGTTGACTTCCATTGTTCACGCATTAAAGATTTGGAGGCATTATTTGTATGGTATGTTTTTTGAGGTGTTTACTGATCATCATGGCCTCCCGCACTTGTTCAAGCAGAAGGATCTTAATTTGAGGCAACGGAGATGGTTGGAGTTGCTAAAGGACTATGCTATCACTATCTTGTACCATCCGGGCAAGGCCAATATGATGGACGATGCCTTGAGCAGGAAGGCGGTGAGTATGGGGAGTTTGGCGTATATTTCAGTTGGGGAAAGACCTCTTGGAGTTGATATTCAAGCCTTGGTCAATTGATTCGTGAGGTTGGATATTTTGGAGCCCAGTCAGGTATTGGCTTGTGTGATTTCTTGGTCTTTCTTATTTGATCGTATCAGAGATCGCCAGTATGATGATCCTCATTTGTTTGTCCTAAAGGATAAAGTTCAGCACGATGATGCCAGAGATGTGACTATTGGTGATGATGGAGTATTAAGAATGCAGGGCGGGATATGTGTGCCCAATATGGATGAGCATCGGGAGTTGATTCTAGAAGAGGCCCATAGCTCGTGGTATTACATTCATATGGGTGCCGCGAAGATGTATTAGGATCTGAGACAACATTATTGGTGGAGGAGAATGAAGAAGGACATTGTGGGATTTGTAGCTCGGTATTTCCATTTTCAGCGGGTGAAATATGAGCATCAGAGATTGGGTGGCTTGCTTCAGCAGATGGACATTCCATAGTAGAAGTGGGAGCGGATCACTATGTACTTTGTAGTTGGGCTCCCATGGACTTTGAAGAAGTTCGATGTTATTTAGATGATTGTGGATCGGCTGACCAAGTTCGCATACTTCATTCCTGTGTGTACTACGTATACTTTAGAGCGGTTGGTAGAGATATACATCCAGAAGATTGTTCGTTTGCATGGTGCCCCAATTTTCATCATTTCGGATAGAGGTACTCAGTTTACTTCACAACTTTGGACGTCTGTGCAGTGAGAGTTGGGTACTTAGGTTGAGTTGAGCATAACTTTTCACCATGGACGGGGCAGTCCGAGCGTACTATTCAGATATTGGAGGACAAGTTGCATGCTTATGTACTTGATTTTGGAGGGTCATGGGATCAGTTTCTATCGCTTGCAGAGTTTGCTTATAACAAAAGCTATCAGTCGAATATTCAGATGGCTCCATATGAGGCTTTGTATGGGAGACGGTGTAAATCTCCGGTCGGTTGGTTTGTGCCGGGTGAGGCTAGACTATTGGGTACAGACTTGGTGTGGGATGCTTTAGACAAGGTGAAGGTGATTCAAGAGAATCTTCGTACAGCGCAGTCGAGACAAAAGAGTTATGCTGATAGGAAGGTTTGGGATGTGACCTACATGGTTGGTGAGAAGGTTCTATTGTAGGTTTCACCTATGAAGGGTATTATGAGATTTGGTAAGAAGGGTAAATTGAGTCCTCGGTTCATTGGGCCTTTTGAGGTGCTTCGAAGGATTGGGGAGGTTGCTTATGAGCTTGTTGTGCCACCCAGCCTATCGAGTGTGCATCCTGTATTTCATGTTTCTATACTCCAGAAGTATATTGGTGATCTATCTCATGTCTTGGATTTTAGCACGGTTCAATTAGATGATGATTTTAACTTATGATATGGAGCTAGTGGCAATTTTGGAGCGTCAGGTTCAAAATTTGAGGTCAAAGGATATAACTTCAGTGAAAATGAAGTAGAGAGGTTGACCCGTGGAGAAGGCTACCTAGGAGATCGAGCGGGAGATGTGAAGCAGATATCCCCACCTATTTGAGGCTTAAGGTATATTTCTTGACTTGTTCGGGGACGAATGTTTGTTTAAGAGGGGGGGGATGTAATGACCTGGCCAGTCGTTTCATGAGTTACCGCTCCGTTTCCCCTATTTCTACTTCTTATTGCCTTGTTTAGCTGTATTATGTGTTATCGAGTTAGTTGGTTTGGGTTCGGAGAGGTTTTTTAAAGGTTTGAGACACTTAGTCTGTTTTGAGTACGCTTAAGTTAGAAAAGTCAACTGGAAGTTGACTTATGTGGAGAAAGGCTCGAATGTGAATTTCGATGGTTTGGATAGCTTCAAGAAGTGATTTGGGACTTAGAAGCGTGATCAGAATGTGTTTTGGAGGTTCGAAATAGATTTAGGCTTGAATTGGAGAAATTAGAATTTTGGCATTTTTCGGTTGATAGGTGAGATTTTGATATAGAGTTCGGAATGAAATTTCGAAAGTTGAAGTAGGTCTGTTGTGTTATTTTTTATGTGTGTACAAAATTTCAAGTCATTCGGATGAGGTTTGATAGACTTTTTGATCAAAAGCAGAATTTGAAAGTTTTTGGAATTTTTAGGCTTGAATCCGATGTAATTTTGGTGTTTTTATGTTCTTTTGTTCATTCCGAAGGTTGGAACAAGTTCTAATGAGGTTATGGGATATGTTGGCATGCTTGATTGAGGTCCCGAGGGCCTCGGGTGAGTTTCGGGTGGTTAAACGGATCAAATTGCATGTTGAAAAGTTGCAGATTTTGGCTTCAGTTCTGTTGCAGGTTTTCCTTCTTCGCGATCGCGTGAGGAGGCTCGCGATCACGTATAGCTTTGGTAGGAGGCACTGCAGGTTGTTCTTTGCGTTTGCGTATCTAGAGTCCCAATCGCGTGCATTGTGCAGGTGATGAATCGCGGATGCGTGGGTATATCTGCAATCGCATAAGGTAAAAATTGGGCCAGGAAAGATTGTGCTTGCTGAACGCGATTAATTAAATTTAATAACTGGGCAAAATGTTTTAAAAGGTAATTTTTGCGATTTTTGGCCTAAGTTCACCATTTTTGACTCGGTTTTGGAGCTTCTTGATGGGGATTGAAGAGGGAATCAAAGAGAACTTCTTGGAGGTAAGAACTATGGGCTTGATACTCAAACCTATTGTGATTTATACCTAATTAAACATAAAATTTGGGAGATTAGAAGCCTAAAATTGGGGAATTAGAGCTTGAAAATTGGAGACCTTAATCTAGGGATTTGAGGGGCCATTTGTGGTCGAATTTTGGTATTAATTGTATGTATGAACTCGTGGGAGGATAAGGATTCCGTTGATGCAATTTTTATCAAATTTTGAGACGTGGGCCCGGTGGTCGGGTTGGACCAATTTCGGGATTTTTGGTGTAATTTAATTATTTTCGCATGGGCTTTGTTCCCTTAGCATATTCTCATATTATGATTCTAATTTTGGGTAGATTCGACGTGAGTTGAGGCCGATGAAAGAGGCTAAGGCGTCGCGGAGTTGTATTTTATCAGGTTTGAGGTAAGTAACCATAGGAAATCTGGACCTGAGGGGATAAAACAACCGTATTTCGCGTTGTTTTGATAAATAATGTGACGCACATGCTAGGTGACGAGCGTGTGGGAGTGCACTGGTAGGTATTGTGACTTGGTCCGTCTCGTAGCGACTATTAAGCCGCGTATTTGATTTGAAATCTTATGATATCCCATATTTTAGAGATTGATATTGTATATTGGGTTGTATTCCATGTTTGGGGCCTTATGCCGACCTGTTTAGACCCTTAGGGGCATTTTTACTATTTTCCTCACTCTATTTATTTTGAAATCATATCCTCAGTCATGTTTTAACTGTTTATTGTATAAATGTGGTTTTTATCACTCTACTTAAAATATGAAAATTATTTGGGCTGAGTTTCCTAATTTCCATTATTATACCCGAGTGATTGTGAGGATAATGACTAAGAGAGGTTGAGGACATAATAGTAAGGATTATACATATGTTATGGATCGGGTTGCATGCTATACAATACTATATGTATATATTATGGATCGGGCTACACGCCGCAGCGATATATATATATATTAGATCGGGCTGTGTGTCGCAGCGATATGACGTTTTGGCTGTAGGAGCCCATCCGGAGTCTATACACCCCAGAGAGCGTAGTCGACTATAAACTATGGATCAGGCTGCACGTCGTAGCAGTTATTATGAATATTGCTATTATGAGATATTATCGAGCCGGATTGCTAAGTGTAAGTACTCTGTGACGACAGCTGAGTCACGAGTTCCCGAAAGGCTTGCCTGAGAGGCTATATTTATTAGTGATACCTTGCCTGAGGGGCACATTTATGACATTTTCGCTGATTTCACTCTTCTTTATAATGATCCTCTGTTGAAAACTACTAAGTAAATGATTTCAATGTATTTCAATTGAAACTGAAGTTTTACGAAGTAACTGGCTTTTAACTGTTGAGTTTGACTTGATATTCTGTTGAATACCCTTATACATATGATTTTCGACATCTCGTCACTGCACTCATACCTTATTTACTTTAGTTACTTACTGAGTTGGCGTACTCACGTTACTCCCTACACCGTGTGTGTAGATCCAGGTGCTTCAGCGGCAGAGTGAGGGTCCCCAACATCCTCAGAGCTTACCGGAGACTGTAAGGTAGCTGCACGGCGTCCGCAGCCCTGCTTTCCTCTTTCCTATCTTAGTTTTCTGCATTTTTAGACTTATTATGTATCAGTTAGTCAGATTGAGTTGTATTTAAAGGCTCTTGACTTGTGACACTAGAATGTTGGGCTGTGTTGGCATATGTTTTTACTGTTTTCCGCACATTTCAGTGGTTTATATATTTATTATGAAAATTAGAGACTTCAATTTTAGAAAATGATTTTATAAAAAGAATTCAATGTGGTTACTTGTTGGGTTGGCTTGCCTAGTATTGTGATAGGCGCCATCACGGCCGGGATATTTGGGGTCGTGACATAGGTATAGAAAACTTTATCGACAGTATACCTGCCATATGAATAGCAAAACTTTTATTTCCTACACATTATGACACATTTGGATTAATCGTAACAATCACAATTTTAATACAACACAACAACGCCTATCAGTTAAAATAATTACAATAATGCACTGGAATTTACCTATTTAACTACAAACGTAGCAATAACAAAAATTCCTATAATGCAACATATCAAATTGATACCCCCTAAACCAAACTACTATAAATTAAATACGGATGGAGCAACATCAACGTCAACTCATAAAGTAGGTATAGGGGGGACAATAGGCGACTCAAATGGAAATTGAATTATAGGTTTTGCAGGAAATTGGACAATGCCACCACCGTCCAGGTAGAACTAAAGGCCCTATTCCGTGGACTGAAATTGGCAAATACGTACAATTTGGTTCCGCTGGAAATAAACATCGGTGCATCAGAGATACTCATAATGTTAAAAAATGGCAACATCGTTTATACTAATATACTAGCTGACTGCAGGTACCTCCTGGACCAACTGCATAGTGCTACCATTGCACACACCTACAAAGAGGGGAATGAGGTGGCTGATGGTTTAGCCAAGACAGGATGCAACATGGCCTCTAATGACAAACCATTTATTTTTGAAGAGCCACCGGATTTTGTCAGCTTTTTTTTGCGAAGGGATCAGGCAGGAGCAACACGTTTTAGGAAGATAGCATGCACACTGTAGGAACAAGAGGAGGACATGGATCATAACACTTTTGCAATCCATCACACTGCTCAACAAATGGCTGCTTCCAATGGCGACATTGTGATGGATAATTATGTTAGAATAAATAGCAGTAATACTTGTAATAGACAACTATCAAACAACTATATTAGAGATGCATAGGCATCACCCTCTCAGTAGTAACTTTACTTATGTTTAATGCAATATTATTTTTCTCTCAAAAAAAAAAAAAAGTTACACAACTCCTAAGATACTTGACACCTAAAGTTTCAATTAAAATTTTCAAATCACTTTTACTTTGTACTTAAGTCTTATGCATATTAATTTGACTGGTTCAATAACTTGGATTAACTTATTGAAAAACTAATTTGCATAAGAAAGTCGAGCCTAAGGTGATTTTATAATAATTAGTTTAAAGCAATAGAATTAATTAAAAAACTAAATAAAATTTCAAGAGTAAATTCACACCAAAAATAAAAACGAAAACAGTGATTTCATAAATATAAGTAGCTATATATGATAATACTTACATAAACATGCAAAGAAGAACTCGCACCGTTTAAAGGTGTGTAGGCAAACAGGAGTGGCAATATTTGTACTAAAAAATTGATTTATGAAGAGTAGATAAATTATAAGCATTGCAGGCCCACATATGTGAACGCCAGCTTCTATTTACAAATTATATTTTTTTAATATAAAAATCTTATAAATATAAGCACATGCAAAATAATAATCTCCAATAAATCAACCACAATGAAAAAATTACACAATATAAGAACCAATTGTACAAAAAAAGAACACAGCAACAAAAAAAAATACCGAGTAGCACAAGCTTTATTGATTTTTAGACATCATTTGAGAGACTTACCAACTCTATATGAATAGCAAGACATTACCCTAGTTGAATAGCAAGAAATACAAGCATAAGCTAACTTCCCTTCCAAAAGTTCTACTGGAGCCGTATATTAACCTTTCAATTTGTAATTCTTAATCAAGCATACATATATGAGACGTACGTCCTATAATATCCATAATTGACAATCTTTCAATTTTGTATTTTTTTTTTTAATCAAGAATGCATGTGTTATTATTACATAGCTTGAAGAAGAGATTACATATGTAACAAGTTTACCTCTAATCTCAAGTTATTTCACCTCCTGATATTGGCGCTATCAAGATATAGAAGTAAAGTGGATGCTAAACCTAAACAAAAATAAGTAACATAAATTAATTGGTAATAAAGAACCAAACCACAATAATGAATCATAGACAAAGTAGAACTAGAAAAATCCTAAACCTAGTGGAAAGCTACATCGTATAAAGAATATAATTATACCTAAACAAAGGAGAGCCTAAAGAATTATAAACCTAAATAAAGTATAGTCGTAGCCAACAGAAAACACTAAACGAGAGTTTTTGTTTTCCGCTTTTTTTTTTTTTTTCTGATTGCAAATTACAATTATATCCAACGTGGAATACATATACGAAGGATAAAAAAGGCGAACAATATTTCGATTAGGGCTTTGTAATTTTTAATATAGTATATATATATATACTACTTTTAAGACTTATTTACCCTTAATATTGAAGTTTTAACTTAATTACAAGTGGATATTCAATTCTATCATTTATATACAAAAGAATACATTAGACTCCAATTTTACCCATTTTCTCTCCCTCTTCTTCCTTCCCCATTCATTAACCCGCATAGTTGACCCAAATTATTTCCTTACGTAACAATATATTAGAGTAATAAGATAAGAATACACAATTTAAAGAACCTGTAATGTAGACAATCACTAATTTTTAGCAAGGAATAGTTGAGTAAGATTATATGTTTTCAGTTACGTCCTTTCCATCCTCCTCAATGAATAGTCATAGCTAGGGGTGTATGTGAATCGGGTTGGTTCGAGTTTTTCAATTATCAAACTAAATCAATTGTGTCACGACCCTAAAACCGACCCGATCGTGATGACGCTTATCATGAAACTAGACCAGCCAACACGAATCCCAATTCAAACTATAAATTTGTAAAAGACAATTTTAAGCTATTAATTGATAATATCTCATAACATGGGTCTAAATAACCAGTGCGGAAGAAAATAACACAAGCCCCACATCGGGGTGTCACAAGTCACGAGCAACTACAAGATCCGTCTAAGTACAATAAAGGCTAACAAAGTCTGGAAGATAATACTAATATAATCTAGGGAAGATATGAGGGAGAAGAACAGGGTTGCGAATGCCATGCAGCTACCTTGTCGACTCCAAGACTTGCTGAATGAACGATCATCGCTCGCTATCAAGACCCGCAACTCCTGGATCTGCATATAAGGTGTAGGGAGTAATGTGAGTACGCAAACTCAGTAAGTAATAAAAGTAAATGCAAGCTGAGCAGTAAGACAGATAATTCCACGTCATAGCACCACAGTAAATACAGTACATTTCCCAAAACAGAAATCAGTTATCTCGTAAAACAAACTCAGTTTCAGTCAAAAAATCTTTTCTTTTAAAAACATCTTTCAATAGTTTCAAACAAGTGATGAAATAGTGAGTAAAAATGGTAGCAACGTAAACAGCCTCTCGGGCAAGACATGTACCATAAACCGCTCCTCGGGCAAAATATCAATAGAACCAGCCCCTCGGGCTACCTTATAATTACTCGTAATCAGCCTCTCGGTGTGACGACCCAAAGGGTCATCATCGGATTTCTTCCTTTTTCCGTGCTTCCGAGGCCTTAAAAACCTCACTTTTAGTTGCCTCGATTTGTGTGCGCAGTCCGGGAGCGTAGCCGAAAAGCTTTTATGTTGAAATATGTGAAATCTATGAGAATTTGAAGAATTTTGATATTAATATGGCTAAAGTTGACTTCGGTCAATATTTTTAGTAAACGGACCCAGACCCGTAATTTGACGGTCCCGGAGGGTCCGTAGAAAAATATGGGACTCGGGCATGTACCCGGAGTCGAAATCTGAGGTCTAGAACCCGAGTAAAAGAATGTTGTTAAATTATTTTTTTGAAATTATTAAGGAAAATGGAAGTGAAAATTTATTAAAAGACCATGGTATTATGCTCGTATTTTAGTTCCGACGCTCGGTACAGGTCTTAAATATGTGTTAAGTGCTTTCTGTGAAGTTTGGTCAAAATCGAACGTCGTTTGACGTGTTTTGGACCTAATTATCTAAACTTAGAAGTTTAAAAAGTTTGAAATGAAAATGATGATTTTGAGGCTTGATTCATTGATTTATGATGTTTTGGCGATTTGATCGCTCGAGTAAGTTCGTAGGATATTATTGAGTTAGTGTGTGTGATTGGTTAGGAGACCCGAGGGCTCGGGAGTGAATTGGAGGTAGTTCGGGGTGTTTTTACACTTAGGTTGGTAGCAGATTTTTCTGCAATTTTTGCCCTGTGATTCCTTCTTCGCGTCCGCGGCATTAGGCTCGCATTCGCGTACCTTTCCCTGGTTCCTCGATCGCGTTCGCATCCCTTGCCTCGCATTCGCGTAGAGTCATTTGACTCTGAGGATTCAGCCCCCCTTTTTACTCTTCGCATTCGCGTATATAGCCTCGCGAACGCGTAGTGTTGCATACCCCTTCCTCGCGTTAGCGTTAGGGTCCACGCGTTCGCGTAGGCCAAGTTCTGGACCCCCAGCATTTTCTTCTACACGTTCGCGTTCCCTTTCACGCGTTCGCATATGTGTTGCCCAGTTTACCCTTCGCGAACGTGGCCGCTTTCCCACGAACGCGAAGGGCAATTTTGCCCTGCGAATTTTAAGTCAAAAACTGAACTAGTGACGGGAAAAAAATATCACTTCGCGAGCTCTTCCTTCTCCAAAGTCCTAGGGCAAATTTTAGAGCACTTCTTTATCAAAACTTCTTGGGTAAGCATTGTTTAACTTGTTTTCTTCAATTTCCTTCATTAATTACTAATTTTCTAGCCCTAAATCATGAATTCAAGGTAGAAATTAGGGGTTTTGGATAGAGTTAGGATTTTGAGAATTTTGGGTGATTCAACCTCGATTTGGGGTCGAATCTTAAAATAAATTATATATTTGAACTCGTGGGGTTATGAGAGACTAGATTTTGGTCCGAGCCTCGTGTTTGGACCATGTGGGCCCGGTATCGAATTTAGGTATTTTTGGAAGAATGCTAGAAAACTCATTTCTAGGCTATGGGATTATGTTGTTGAGCTCTAATTGATATTATTTAATTAATTATGCCGAGATACCATTGTTTCGTAGTCGGATTTTAGAGGAAGGCCGGTATTGGAGAGTTGATTGCTATTCTTTGGACCGAGGTAAGTGTTTGATCTAACTTTGGCTTGAGGGAATAGGATTAGAGTATTATTTATTGTTAATTACTAAATGATCGAGTACGGTGTATAGGCATGGTGACGAGTATCTATACACCGGCGTCTAGTATGACCGTGGGTCTTTGTTGGTACTTGTTTTGGTATACTTTGGGACTCTTCCAAGCTAATTAATGATTTTCTACATAATGTGAGAAGTTTGAGGATTATTTATGAATTGTGAATTCTTTGGAGCGTTGGCTCAAACAATAAAATACTATCGCGTAAGAAATGAAAGAATTGGAAAGAGATGTGATTATCTCCCTTGCCGGGATATGTAAGTTGTGGATATTGCTCCCTTGCTGGGATTTGGATGATTAATTGTATTCTTCCCTTGGCGGGACATTTCTTATTATTATTTATTTCCCTCGCCCGTTTGGTTGTGATTGATGTTTGGGTGAGGAAGAGTGATTATGCACGAAGGGTCATTCCGTGCCATTGTTTGATTATATTCACACGAAGGGACATTCCGTGGTATTGTTGATTATATTATGCACGAAGGGTCATTCCGTGCCATTGTTGATTATATTTACACGAAGGATCATTCCGTGCCATGAAATGAGAGTTATGTGAGGAAAGCACGAAGGGTGATGTTGTGCATTTTTATTTGATTGCTTTGGGTGAGGATGAGAGTAAAAGCACGAAGGTTGATACCGTGCAACTGTTGGATTTCTTGTCTCTGTTAATTATTGTTGTGCCCTATTTCTTATTTAAGTTGATGACTTTTATATCCGGATTGTACTCCCCCATAGCATGTTTCCCTCCCTTTTAACTGTTTAGTTTTGGTATTCTTTCCTTTTATTGCACATATATATATATATATAGAACTGTACAGGTTGATTGGTAGTCCTGTCTAGCCTCGTCACTACTTTGTCGGGGTTAGGCCAGGCACTTACCAGCACATGGGGTCGGTTGTGCTGCTGCTACACTCTGTGCATCTTTTTGCACAGATCCAGGAGCAGCTTTTGGACAGCAGCAGTAGGATTGCTCGGGAGCTGTCTTCTGTCCAGGGACTCACGAGGTAGCCTAGCTGGCGTTCGCAGGCTGAAGTCCCTCCTACGTTTTAGTTTGTTTTCTTTGTTTTGCGACAAACAGTATGTAATTTCATTTCAGACTTGTTTTTAGTACTCTATAGCAGTCCGTGAGCTAGTGACACCAGATTTTGGGTAGAGATTCGTCTTAAACTTTTGCATTTTGATTTCAATTTTATAATCTCAAAGTCTTCCGCTTTTATTTAATTGTTTTCGTATGTTTATATTGTTGAGAAATTATCAGAGAATGTTTACTGTTTGGCTGGCCTAGCTCCGTTAGTAGGTGCCATCACGACTCCCGATGGTGGGAAATCCGGGTCGTGACAAGTTTGGTATCAGAGATCTAGGTTGCATAGGTCTCGCTACTCACGGATTGGTACGGAGACGTCTGTATTTATCGCCCAGAGACTACGGAGTTAGGAAAGGTTTCACTTTTGTTCTTTCTTGTCATGCAATTCTATTTCTCAAATACTGATTGTCTTTCTACTCTGTTCTTTCACAGATGGCGAGAACACGTGCTTCCTCTTCTACCGCGCAACAGCCCGAGCCCCTAGCTGCAGCTCCTACGAGGGGCAGAGGCCGAGGCCGTGCTAGAGGCCGAGGCAGGGGCAGAGCTCAGCCCCGGGCGGCAGTCCCAGAGGTAGAGCCTCATATTGATTATGATGAGGAGGTTCTAGCCCCAGTAGCTCCTGTGGACCCAGCTCAGGTCCCAGGAGGGGTCATGGTCAACACAGATCTTCAGGATGCTCTAGCTAGATTGGCAGGCTTTATGGAGAGTGTCACTAGAGCGGGTTTGCTGCCAGTAGCACCAGTCACTTCTCACGCTGGAGGAGGGGTTCAGACTCCTGCTACACGTACTCCGGAGCAGGTAACTCCCCAGACTCATGTCCCAAGTGGTTCAGCCAGCTGTGGCAGCTCAGCCAGGTATTACAGCTCAGGCCGGCGATGGAGCAGCTATGTCTTTGGATGCTTTGTGGAGACTTGATCGGTTCTCCAAGCTCTTCACTACTATATTCAGCGGTGCTTCATCAGAGGATCCACAGGATTTCTTATTCAGCTGTCATGAGATCCTTAGGACCATGGGTATAGTGGAGACCAATGGGATCAATTTTGCCACCTACCGGCTTGCACGATCCGCCAAGACTTGGTGGAGGTATTTTTGCCTATCTAAACCAGCAGGGTCTCCAGCTTTGACATGGTATCAGTTTGCAAAGTTATTTTTGGAGAAGTTTCTCCCAGTCACTCAGCGGGAGGCACTTCGCAGGCAGTTTGAGCGCCTCCAGTAGGGCTCCATGTCAGTTACATAGTATGAGACTAGATTTGTTGACTTGGCACGCCATGCGAATTGATACTCCCCACAGAGCGAGAGAGGGTTCGGAGATTTATTAATGGGCTGATTCAGTCGATCTGTCTCCAGATGGCTATGGGAGTTGGTAGTGATATTTCTTTTCAAGAGGCGGCTAATGCGGCCCGCAGAGTTGAGATGGACCTCTCACGGGGAGGTGGTCAGATGTCGGATAAGAGGCCTCGTCATTCTAGTAGGTTCAGTGGTACCTCGTCTGGAGGTAGGGATTCCTATGGTAGAGGTCACTCACCGGGGCCCTTTCAGTCAGCTCTCCAGGTTTCTCATAGTACTCCAGGCGGCAGTGGTTCTCAGCAGTACTATTCAGATCAGCAGCCTATCAGTGCCCCCCTACTTCAGAGCTTCAGGGGAGAACATTCAGGTCGACAGGGCCAGCAGTCGCAGTAGCCGAGGTCTTGTTATGGTTGTGGTGACCCCGGTCACATTGTCAAGTTTTGCCCTGGAGCCTCGGGTAGCTTTCAGCAGCTGGGTCCTCGCCCCATGATGCAGGCATGAGGTGATCCACAGCTCGCCCAGCTAGCTAGAGGCAGGGGTAGGGATCATAGGGGTGGAGGTAGGGACCGTAGAGGTGGAGCTCGGACCGGTAGAGGTAGAGGTCAGCCAGTAGCCGATCGCCCTAGAGACATGGTTCAGGGAGGTAGGGCCCATCCCCGGTGTTATGCCTTGCCAGCCAGGCCAGAGGCTGAGTCTTCAGATGCTGTTATTACAGGTACTATTCTGTTCTGTGACAGGGATGCTTCAGTGCTATTTGACCCTGGGTCTACGTATTCATATGTGTCATCTTATTTTGCACCCTACATGGCTATGCCTAGTGATGCTTTGGGTATTCCTGTATATGTATCTACACCAGTGGGAGATTCTATAGTGGTCGACCGAGTTCATCATTCCTGTGTAGTAGTATTTGAGGGTCTTGAGACCCAAGTTGATTTATTACTTTTAGACATGGTAGATTTTGATGTTATACTGGGGATGGATTGGTTGTCCCCGTATCATGCTATCTTGGATTGTCACGCCAAGACCGTGACTTTGGCCTTGCCAGATTTGCCCCGATTAGAGTGGAAAGGGAACCCAGGACATGCCACCCGCAGTGTCATTGCATATGTTAAGGCTCGATGCATGGTCGAGAAGGGGTGTTTGGCTTATTTGGCATATGTTCGTAATTCCAGCACAGAGGTTCCTTCTATTGACTCTGTTCGTATTGTTTAGGAGTTCCCAGAGGTTTTCCCTTCAGACCTGCCAGGTATGCTGCCTGACAGGGATATTGATTTCTGTATTGATCTGGCCCCAAGCACGTAGCCCATTACTATTCCGCCGTATCGCATGGCCCCGCTAGAGTTAAAGGAGTTAAAGGACCAGTTGCAGGATTTGCTAGAGAAGGGTATCAGGCCTAGTGTTTCTCCTTGGGGCGCGCCGGTGCTATTTGTGAAGAAAAAGGATGGATCGATGAGGATGTGCATTGATTATCGGCAATTGAACAANAGGGCGTCTGATGTCCTCAAGACGGTATTTCGCACTCGGTATTGGCATTATGAGTTTTTGGTCATGTCATTCGGGTTGACCAATGCCCTAGCAGCATTTATGGAGTTGATGAACCGAGTATTCAGGCCTTATCTAGACTTGTTCGTGATAGTCTTTATTGATGATATTCCGGTGTACTCCCGCAGCCAGGAGGAGTACGAGCAGCACCTCAGAATGGTTCTTCAAACTCTGAAGGATAGTCAGTTGTATGCTAAGTTCTCGAAGTGCGAGTTCTGGTTGAGTTCGGTTGCATTTCTGGGTCATGTTGTATCAGCAGAGGGTATTCAGGTGGACCCAAAGAAGATTGAGGCAGTCAAGAATTGGCCCCGACCAGCTTTAGCGACCGAGATTCAAAGTTTCTTGGGGTTAGCAGGTTATTACCGTAGGTTCGTGGAGGGGTTTTCATCTATAGCAGCCCCGATGACAAGGTTGACCCAGAAAGGTGCCCAGTTCAGGTGGTCAGACAAGTGCGAGGAGAGCTTTCAGAAGCTCAAGAAAGCTCTGACTACGACACCGATATTGGTTTTTCCCACAGGCTCAGGGCCTTATATAGTTTATTGTGATGCTTCCCCTATTGGGCTTGGTGCAGTATTGATGCAGGGCGGCAGAGCCATAGCTTATGCTTCGAGGCAATTGAAGATCCACGAGAAGAACTATCTGGTCCATGATTTAGATTTGGCAGCCATTGTTCATGCTTTGAAGATTTGGAGGCATTATCTATATGGTGTGACATGTGAGGTGTACACGGATCACTAGAGCCTTCAGTACTTGTTCAAGGAAAAGGAGTTGAATTTAAGGCAGAGGAGGTGGTTGGAGTTGTTGAAAGATTATCATGTTACTATTTTATACCACCCGGGGAGAGCCAATGTGGTGGCCGATGCATTGAGTTGGAAGTCCGCCAGCATGGGTAGTCTTGCTTATGTTCCGATCAGCCAGAGACCGCTTGCTTTGGATATTCAGGCTTTGGCCAATCGTCTTGTGAGGTTGGACATTTCTGAACCTAGCAGAGTGATAGCTTGCACGATCGCTCGTTCTTCATTATTGGAGCGTATCCGTGATCGGCAGTTTGATGATCCCCATTTGTGTGTCCTGAGAGACACGGTGCAGCGTGGAGGTGCCACGAAGGCGACTTTAGATGATGATGGTGTTTTGAGATTGTAGGGGCGAGTTTGTGTGCCCAGTGTTGATGGGATTCGAGAGTTGATCTTAGCGGAGGTCGATAGTTCATGGTATTCTATTCACCCGGGCACCGCGAAGATGTACCAGGACTTGTGGTGGCATTATTGGTGGCGTCGGATGAAGAAAGATATTATTGCAAATGTGTCTAGGTGTTTGAATTGTCAGCAGGTCAAGTATGAGCATCAGAGGCCTGGTGGTTTGTTTCAGAGGATTTAGCTTCCCGAGTGGAAGTGGGAGAGGATTAACATGGATTTTGTTACTGGACTTCCGGTGACTCGGAAGAAGTTTGATGCTATTTGGGTCATTGTTGATAGGCTGACTAAGTCAGCACATTTTATTCCTCTTGCAGCCACTTATACATCGGAGAGGTTAGCTTAGATCTATATCCGGGAGATTGTTCACCTTCATGGGGTGCCAGCATCTATCATTTCGGACCGGGGTATGCAGTTTACCTCGCGCTTTTGGAGAGCAGTTCAGAAGGAGTTAGGCACCCAGGTTCAGTTGAGCACAGCATTCCATCCTCAGACGATCGGTCAGTCCGAGAGGACTATTCAGATATTGGTGGATATGCTCCGAGCTTGTGTCATTGATTTGGAGGCTCGTGGGACCAGTTTTTTCCTTTAGCATAGTTCGCCTACAACAACAGCTACCAGTCCAGCATTCAGATGGCTCCTTATGAGGTGTTGTATGGTAGGCAATGTCGGTCTCCAGTTAGATGGTTTGAGCCGGGAGAGGCTTGGTTATTGGGTACAGATTTAGTCCAGGAGGCCTTGGATAAGGTCAAGATTATTCAAGACAGGCTTCATTCGGCTCAGTCGCGGCAAAAGAGTTATGTGGATCGCAAGGTTCGAGATGTAGCTTTCATGGATGGTGAGCGAGTATTGCTCCGTGTATCGCCTATGAAGGGCGTGGTGAGATTTGGGAAGAAGGGCAAGCTTAGCCCTAGGTTCATTGGCCCATTTGAGGTTCTTGATTGTGTGGGAGAGGTGGCTTACAGACTTGCCTTGCCACCTAGCTTGTCAGCTGTGCATCCAGTGTTTCATGTGTCTATGTTTCGGAGGTATCACGGCAATCCTGCCCACGTGTTAGATTTCAGCACTGTCCAGTTGGACAAGGACATGCCCTACGAGGAGAAGACGGTAGCTATTTTAGACCCGCAAGTTCGACAGTTGAGGTCGAAGAGTTTTCCTTCAGTGCGTGTTCAGTGGAGAGGTCAGCCTCCTGAGGCATCGACCTGGGAGTCCGAGTCTGATATACGGAGCTATTATCCTCATCTATTTCCTGACTCAGGTACTTCTTTCTTTTTATCCGATCGAGGACGAACGGTTGCTTTAGAGGTGGAGAATGTGACGACCCAAAGGGTCATTACCGAATTTCTCCCTTTTTCCGTGCTTTCGAGGCCTTGAAAACCTTACTTTTAGTTGCCTCAATTTGCGTGCGCAGTCTGAGCGCGTAGCCAGAAAGCTTTTATGTTGAAATATGTAAAATCTATGAAGAATTTGAAGAATTTTGATATTAATATGGCTAAAGTTGACTTCGGTCAACATTTTTAGTAAACGGACCAGGACCCGTGATTTGACGGTCCCGGTGGGTTAGTAGAAAAATATGGGACTCGGGCATGTGCCCGGAGTCGAAATCCGAGGTCTAGAACTCGAGTAAAAGAATGCTGTTAAATTGTTTTTCTGAAATTATTAAGGAAAATAGAAGTGAAAATTTATTAAAATACTATGGTATCGGGCTCGTATTTTGGTTCTGACGCCCGATACAGGTCTTAAATATGTGTTAAGTGCTATCTGTTAAGTTTGGTCGAAATCGAACGTCGTTTGACGTGTTTTGGACCTAATTATCTAAAGTTAGAAGTTTAAGAAGTTGAAATGAAAATGATGATTTTGAGGCTTGATTCATTAATTTTGATGATGTTTTGGCGATTTGATCGCTCGAGTAAGTTTGTTAGATGTTATTGAGTTAGTGTGTGTGATTGGTTAGGAGCCCTGAGGGCTCGGGAGTGAATTGGAGGTAGTTCGGGGTGTTTTAACACTTAGGTTGGTAGTAGATTTTTCTGCAAATTTTGCCCAATGATTCCTTCTTCGCGTCCACGGCCTTAGGCTCGCGTTCGGGTAACTTTCCCTGGTTCCTCCATCATGTTTGCATCCCTTGCCTCGCGTTCGCGTAGAGACATTTGACTCTGAGGATTCATCCCCCTTTTTACTCTTTGTGTTCGCGTATATAGCCTTGCGAATGCGTTATGTTGCATACCCTTTCCTCGCGTTCGCGTAGGCCAAGTTCTGGACCCGCAGCATTTTCTTCTACGCGTTCGCATTTCCTTTCATGCGTTCGCAATGTGTTTCCCAGTTTACCCTTCGTGAACACGGCACCTTTCCCGCGAACGCGAAGGGCAATTTTGCCCAGCGAATTTTTAAGTCAAAAACAGAACCAGTGACGGGAAAAAAATATCACTTCACGAGCTCTTCCTTCTCCAAAGTCCTAGGGCGAATTTTAGAGCACTTCTTCATCAAAACTTCT